>BGPT01002385.1:564-23673 GCA_003297045.1 Symbiodinium sp. clade C Y103 | reverse complement strand
CATTTCCAAGGCTTCAACGGATGGCTTCAGCAAGGACCTACCTACGCCTACTCCTACCGGATGGATGGCATCGGATGCTTTCAGACTTGGCCCTGGCAAAGGGAGGCCAAGTTCTTCGGATGCAAGTGAAAACATCTGAACAGCCTGTACATCGGACTCAGCTATCTCTACCGCAACGTGACAGAAAGTTGCAAGCCAACGGTCCCTGTACAGCGGCAGCGCTCTTTGTACACTGTACACACCATGCACGACCATTCTCATTCCGTCCAAGGCGGCGCCTGCGAGCAATGTCTGGAAGTCAGGATGCTGAGTGATACCTGGAACGTTCTCCACAAGCAATGCCGTCAAACGCAGCTGGCCAGAAAGTTTCAAAATCTCAGCAAAAATCTTTCCATCCTGTGTCATGAGTCCTCGTTCCGACCCTGCCCCAGACCAAGGTGGACAAGGGGGACTTGCGAAGCCAAATCCAACATTCATGATTCCTAGTGCATTCCAAATGAAAGGATCGCTCACGCAAGCTTCAACCACTACAACTTTCTTGATTTCACCCCTCAAAGCTTGCTCAAAGAAAGTCTTTGCGTCAATGATGGAACATTCCCATGTCTTTGCACAAGCACTTGCAACGGCATGGTTATGCTCAATGATGGCAATTGGAGGAGTTCGGAATTCATGTGCTGCATGCGACCAACCTGACAATCCTCCAAACAACTCGACCACCTGGAAAGGACCTTTGGATATCGAAGGGTGAAGCATCAAACACCCTCCATTCATCNGCATGCGACCAACCTGACAATCCTCCAAACAACTCGACCACCTGGAAAGGACCTTTGGATATCGAAGGGTGAAGCATCAAACACCCTCCATTCATCACATCAACTGTCAAATGGATCATGTCATTTCCCCATGCAACAGAGAAACCTTTCACCGTGGCAGTAGAGGATCCAGCTATATGAATGTCCCACTCTTCATNCAACTGTCAAATGGATCATGTCATTTCCCCATGCAACAGAGAAACCTTTCACCGTGGCAGTAGAGGATCCAGCTATATGAATGTCCCACTCTTCATTGATCATGAGGATTGCTTTCGCCCCAGATTGAAAAGAGCACAACCATTGACCTGAATCGACCTTCTGGTGAATCTCGATGTTCAACATGTCACCAACAAACGTGCTCATGGCGTCAATGAGCTAGCCTAACCTAGCAAGGGGTCGGGGGACCGTCAGCGGAACCCACCTACCAGCTGGGAGGCATCCCCCAAGTTTTGAGCATCAGCGGCTNTCAATGAGCTAGCCTAACCTAGCAAGGGGTCGGGGGACCGTCAGCGGAACCCACCTACCAGCTGGGAGGCATCCCCCAAGTTTTGAGCATCAGCGGCTCAGATAGGATGGAGAGAAAATGCTAACCGCTAACCGCTACATTGATCTCCAACAAAACCTGAAGCCTCCGCCATGGGCACAGGCCGCAGGCAGCGCAGCTCAGAAATCCTCCAGTTGCCCTGGGACGCTTCCGAAGGGCGAGTGCTCCAACCTGTGCGAAACATGGCCCAACACCAGCCTCCTCCAGGTGTCTTCGATTCCCAACCCCCTCTGCCCCATTAAGATCCACAGAGATCCGTGGCCCAGCTGACCCCACCTCTGCTCGGGTACCCGCGGAGGCGGTGGTGAGTGGTTGGTCGGACTGCACACCGCCGACAAGGTCGTGGAGTTTGAGGGAGACACGTTTCCCATGGCCCTGGAGGCTTCCCGCACGGCCATTAACCTGGCACAACAAGCCATGAAAGCACCAAGGGCTGGTGAGTCTCGGCCAGCAAAGCTGTATGCGAAGTTTGAAGAAACCATCACATTTTGAGTGAAAATCCCATGACTGTAGCAATTCACAAGGTGCCCCGGTGACTCTTGGATCACTCCCATGAGTTTCCTGTCGATTCGACCTTCAACCAGGCCAATGATCAAATGTGCGTCACCATGGGGGTTTTCCCAAAAAATGGTGGATACACCAAAAGCAACAATTTGGATAGGAGAAAGGAGAATAAAAGGTGCCAAACCAACATGTTCAAACAAACCCACACCGGATTGGAATGTAGTATATTATTGCTAAACATCCCATCTGGTTTAGTGAATCCCCTGGTAAGGCCACCGAGCCACTTCTTCGCATGCTGTGCGTGCTGGAGGATTCCTCTGCGCGCAGCCAAGCGAACCGTGAACTTCCGCACAATCTGCCCCAGCTGAGGACAGCTAATCCGCCTTCTCTCGATGACCTGCCGCTGAGGCCAAAGGTCCAGGGACGATCCCTTCCGCACTGAAAAAAAATGTGCGATGTTCTCCATTTTCCATGGAAATTCTCCATACCAACCAAAGCACTTTCATTTTGGCAGATCTTAAGTCTAAGCGGCTACCCTCCGGCAATCAAACCTGGCAATTGGAAATCCACTATAAACGGAAGTGCTAGCGCGAAAATCATCTACAGATGGTGGATTTTCCAGCAAGCCACCTTTGATTGCCTTAGCGGGAGATTACCCCGAAAAAATCACCCCCCGCACCTTCATGAAGTTTGCGCGCGTTAAGCACAAGACTTCCAAGTAGGTCAGGGCGAATCCCCTCACAGGGTGGATCAAATTGGTATCGGACAACACGAAGTCCTCCCCCCACACGGCACCACCGCTGATGACCCGCGAGTTCAAGGCCACCAAGCCCTTGGACAAAATGTAGAGCACCTGAACGTTCTCAAAGCCTCAGCAAGGGACATAGATCATCTCACAGGGATCCATTGGTGATGTAGTGCCATCGGAGATGTCTTCTATTGACCAGGCTTCGGAGATCGATTTGGTTATGGAATATCTCGAAACAAAGATTCATTGAAAAGAAAAGGGACCAGCCAGTTGCAGATCCATGATTGAATCAAAGCAGAAAATGTGATCAGATGTTGTGCGAAACTGGCGAAACCTCTGCGGTTTCCAACGTGCTCAAAACATGTTGATGCTTCATCTGGATTCACATCCCCATCCCGAATCTTGCTACCTACTCTCCCAAAATGCGCTAATCTTCGATCATGTTCCCTGGCCAAAAAACCAAGGCCGAGAAAGGAAAAAAAACTGTCTGACTCAACATTCACCCCATTCACCATTCACCCAACCATGACATCCCACAGTGCCACCAACCATTCGGTCAGTTTGGGACGATTTTAGCAGTGAGGTCGTGATCAAATTTATCCGGAAACGTGGATCTCCGCCGATATCCCATTCATATCCTGTATGATATCCCGTAAATCTATGTAAATCTCATAGGTTGTTGTATATCCAGCAAATATGCTCATTGTATCCCACAATGTTGCTGATATATCAACCCTATATATCCTTGTATCCCCATTAAAAACACATCGAAACACATTAAAACTATGTTATTGTTTCTCTATATCCCAGTAGATATGCCGTTCATTCTCCACCACTTTCCACCATGTTCCCACCATTTTCCATAGTCAACTCCCCAAAACACCCAAACGTCCCAACCCATCGTGCTTAAAACCGAGGCACGTTCCCCCTGGGCAAAGGCCCCGCAGTCCAACTCGCGACTCACATCCGCGATGCACATGCGAAAGGCGTCCACGTCCATGCCTTTGGCCTCGGTCTCCTCGATGAGCTCCATAAATTGGGTGAAGAAGGTGACCTGGTTGTGGAACCAACAGACATGGGGGGATTGTTTAAGGGTATTTCTATGTGGATTTCTTGGGGATGTCTTGGGAGAAAATCATCTAAAAACTTGGGATTCAATGGGAATGTCATGGGATATATCATGGGATATCCCCAATGAATGGTAAATCACCCATTGAATGGCGATTGAACTAACCATTATACAATGGATATATGATGGGTCAATACTACCATCAGATATGGGGACCTGAGCATTTTCCCAACATGAGCACTGGCCAATAATGTGAATGCCTATGATAATCACACATAATCACCATAGTTTAGAGGGATGAAGACACTTCTATTTTGAACCAAACCTAAACGAGCAGTGGAAGTCAAAGCTATTGGACACTCCCTTCGAATGGTTGGTAGGCTTCCCAGTTCATGGATTCTGAGAATCGGAAAAATATTGGGTGGCTTCAGCCCCGAACGAATTATCAACCCTCTGGGCTGAAACTGTGAAGCCCAACTAGCAGGTCTGGCTGATGAACCATCATCATCCCCTCGAAAGAAAAAATGTGGGTTTATCTACCAAAATGGCGACACTTGCGGTTTTGTAGCAGCCAAAATCAGCGAAGATTGTGGTTTTCGCATGTCTTTACCAGCCCAAAATTGGGAATGCAACTCAATTGAATCATCCAAGATTGGTGCTAATTGGGAGCTTTACGTGATTTTACTTCAATGGTGTCAATGAACCAACCAATAGAAACAGGAACTAGGGAGGGAATTTGCTGATTCATTCACTCAAAAGAGTGTTTGGAGATTGATGACCCCAAAAGCGGATATATAAATGAACATCCAAAGATCACCTTTCCAAAACAAGAAAAGCAGTTCCCTTTGGGAAAAAACACATTTCGTGGTCATCATTTATCCAGCGCAATAAACCAACCAGTTGGAATGGTCGACCCAAGGTTCGCATGTTGACCAAGCAAAAAGGCTGGATTTCACCAGGTCTAGACTAGCAATTTTGGAGCTATCAACGAGCAAATGTGGGAATCGAACAAGAATTGGGGTTGTACTAACAAACCTGGCCATCCACCAACATTCTATAGTATACATGCAAACAACAGAAGTGTTGAGGCATACAGCAGGGTACATATAACTTGTGGATCACCCCAAAGGCACCCTGGCGGAGGCAGAGACCCCTGGTGCTGACTGCCAGAATGAACTATCTTGCCTCCCAGTGGTGTTTCAATCCTGCAAATCAAGCAAGTGAAAACCAGATTGTTCAATCCCTACGTAATGGTGGTTAGAGCCTGTACTATTGTTGCATGCACATCAGACTTTGATCATGGGTTTGGGCTGCCAGAACATGACCGTTGGATGGCAGGTCCCGTCGTTGCCAGGCCACTCTTCTCAACCACGCCAAGTTCAGAGCGATACATACCTGACCCCAAAACCATGTGGTGGAGTGTTGTACCCTATGATACCCGGTTGGGTTTATGATGATAGGTTGGTTCTAAACATAAGACAAGGTATAGGGTGCAACGCCCTTACCCTTCCTACTGCAATACCGCGGGTTGTTAATTGTTTGACTAACCCAAAGTTAGAGCATCTAAATCCTGACAGCATACAGAGTGGAAAAAGTGTTGAGTCCATGTTTCCTTCTCTGGGTATCAAGTTTCATTTTTGAGAGATAATGCAGCATTGACACTTGGGCCTTGACGACGGAGATGTGAAAACATCGGTCTACGGATCGGAGAGGTATGTAGAAAAGAAAAAATAAAAATGATGTCGTTAACTTTAACCATGAAAAAAAGGTAAAACACCACTCAGATAGACTGTCTTTGGTGCAGAAATGTGCATTCTGATGCCGTGTTTGAACCACTAATTGCATCCAGGATTGCTAAAAAAATAATTCAAGCCCCCAACCATTAAAAAAAAATCCAAGAAATGATAACTATATTGTAATGATGATAATAAAATTAAACATATCAAAAACAATGATACTATCCTCCTGAGAATTCAACCCCCCGAAGGTGACCCCCCCCCCCAATACGAATAGGGATGATTGGAGGATTTGTTTGACCACCCACAACAGTGACAGTAATATAATTGCTTACTAGCCATCGTATCATACCCAATGTTAGGGGATGAACATCGAGCAGCTATCTTGGTGTGAACTGCAGGGTAGCAGAAACTGGACCCAAACCCATTTACTGATGCTAAGATGATCTGCCTAAATTGACATAGACCCTGAGAACTGGTCATGTTTCAACAAAAGGTGTTTTCAAATACCCTATCTAGCAGGGTATCTTCCCAATAGACACCATTAATGACCATGAATCACCGTTCGTCACCATTAATCACTGTGAATGATTCACCATCAATCAACATTCATCACCCTTGATCACCACTGCTATCCATTATGAACCAATATGTAACTATATTGTGTATGTATATGTTTATCATCATATATTATATGTTATTATATTATTGCTAACCACTATCAACACTATTAGCCACTATTGACCATTACTCACCATGCTTATCCATTCTTATCACCATTCATCATTATTAGCAATTATTAACCATTTATTCAATGTGCATTAATCATTTTAATCCTTTAATCATCAACCATTCTTATCACCATTAATGGTTAACCATAATAGAATTAACCCTTGTTAACCATTAGTAATTAGTATCATGGTTAATCACTTTTATCATGATTAATCACTACCAATCATGGTGATTAGCCACCGTCAGCCATTTCATCACCGTTCATCAGCATCAAGCACCGGCCTCGGACTGCAGCTGCGGACTCATGGACTCTCGCAGGCGTTGCCGCGTCACGTGTAGGGCTTGGTGCCGGTTCTGCAGGAAGAAGCTGCGCAGGCGACAGCGGAGCTCCTTGGGATGGTTTGTATTTAGCCACTATAAGATGCGGAAAAGATGGGAATTTTCCGGATTTTACGCAGGGAAAATGGTGATTTTGTGAATTTCGATGTGGGTGTTTGAATGGTTTATATGGGTTTATAAAAAGGGGATTTTTACCCCAGCCAACAGGTCAATTTGATGTGCATTTATATATGGGGATAAATCCAGAATTCGGGATAGAAGCAGCAATAAATGGGATGTCTACCTCAGAATTGCCATTTTAAGTGTGGAAAATGATGGTTGAACAGGGGATGGCATGGGGTGCTCGATTTTCAGACAAAGACTTATTTGGGAAGATATGGACAACTTTTTGAATAAGCATGGGGAGTATGAGTATGAGCAACAAAATCATGGGAAGATGATGATGTTATTGTTGATATGATGGTGGCCCACAAAATCCCAGGACGCGGGGAAAATCCTGCCATTGTCAGAATCTTCCGTCCGATGGCGAATGGTGCCAGCAATTACTTCCGAGGACGTGCAACCACTCTTGCAATCTGCAGAGGGCACTGTAAATGGGCCACTGCAATCTGCTGAAAAGCCGATGAATTGAATCAATGAGTATTCGATTTGTGTTCGGTTTTTAACACCCCACGTTGTTCATATGTCTTGGCAGCAAAGTAAGCCGTCGCTTGTGGGGCACCAGAATTCTGGATCCACCTTGCGAAACCAAGGTACGTATGGCAGACCCTGCTCCCACATCATGGTGTTCAGGTCCGTCATCTTCTTCCGGAAAGCCTCAAGGCATACCCACCGTCTGGCTGCGTTTACAGTTTACATATGTTAGAAAAGATTGAAGGCAGCACCAGGGGTAAGGCATTACTGAGATTTCGAAATTTAGACATAAAAAGGAATCCCTCAGACTTTCATTGACTTTCATGCCCAGGAAACTTGCACCTGAAGTCACCTCATTTTGCTCCCAGCAGTCACCCACCCACCCAGCGTCACCCAGGGATCCCCACCTGCGTCTCTCCGTTCATGTCGCTGACGATGGCGCAGACCTCGCCCAGGACATAGGCCCAACAGAGTCCAGCCGTCAGAATGATCATGGTGCACCTAGCAAGCGAGGCGTCGCGGAGAGGTTGGTGACCCCTCGTGGGATTCCCACATTGTATGTATGATTATGTACGTCATTGATCAAGGATGATCATTGTGCATCTTGATTATCGGTTCATCATGGCATACCAATAGCAAACCAGCTGTGGCGAGGCCAGAGGCAGCGATTTGGGGCACTATGCTGTCAGCGTCCCCATTCAGCGGCTTCAACAAACATGAACAAAAACGGGGACACCTTGCCTCAACTGAATCTCAAGCGTTAAAATATGGAGATTTCCCAAAATAGGGCTGCCCCCAGTTCTCATCCAGTTCTGGATTTTCCACGAAATAAACCATCCAGCTATTGGGTTACCCCCATTTAACGAGAAACCCCCCTTGGCCGCCATGACACACCACCCGCTCGATGATGTTGCGGGGGAAGATGTCGCCATAGCCTACAGGAAATCGTTGATGTTGTTTCATAAGTTTCTGATTTTCGACTGAAGTATCCTGACTTGACCCCAAGTCAGCGCTTTCCCGACTTGACCCTGGTGGTTTTCTGACTCATCTGACTTTGCTTTCCTGATGCCACGGTTTCCAAGGTGGAAGGTGCCTACGGAGGTCATTGTGTAGCTGCAGAAGTAGAAGGCTGTCAGGTACATCCGCATGGGCTCACTCCGGGTGTCCTCGAGAATTTGGGGAAGTGAATTTCTCACTGCCCATGACCAATCAACATAACTATGCGAGCACTAACATATGTATTGTATAATTATGTCATACATATACTGTATACATGGTGTACATATGGTGCGTATCCGCCACCCGGCCGACGGCAAGGGGGAGCGCTCTAGGAAATAGCCGTTTTTTCGTTTCAACCCCTTGTATCATGACCAACAACAACGAAGACAGTAAGAACGACCACCACCATCACCACCACTACCACTACCACAACCACAACAACAACAACAACAACGACGACGACAACAACAACAACAACAACAACAACAACAACAACAACAACAACAACAACAACAACAACAACAGCCACACCCACAACCACAACCACAACCACAACCACAACAACAACAACAACAACAACAACAACAACCACAACAACAACAACAACCACAACCACAACCACAACAACAACAACAACAACAACAACAACAACAACCACAACAACAACAACCACAACCACAACCACAACAACAACAACAACAACGAGGAAGGCCACATAGATCAAACCCACCAGTGAAGGTTTCACTACGTTGGCGGAATCTTGGCGTCCCGGTTCCACCTCGCCCAAAGAAAGTACATGGCCAGCGCCATTGAAATATAGATAATTATATGCATTATGTAGACATATTGTATATTGACATAATATATAGTTGTGTATATTCGTGGATGTATATACAGTATGCACATATGATATATGTCTGTATACAGATACAGTACATACATACATATAATATAAATAATTATATACATATATACATATCATAGATAATATTCAAATATATAGCCAAGGATCAATTCCCATGGTGGCATCCGAATTTTCCACATCATCAATCCACGTGGGAATCTTCGGCTCCGTCTGAGGATCCGAAAGCTGGAGAGTCATCGCCCAGACGCACGCGAGCCAATGGCACACGATCAACAACACGAACAGGAAGCGAACCAAAGCAAATTGCTGATATGGGATAGACACCGCCTGGTTGTGGCTTGGCTGTTGATGAATACTGGCTGACTCTGAAATGGTCAAAATCCCATCAGAATGGGATTAGAATTTGGGATTCACTACTTCCGAATGGAGAATTAGAAAGAATCCACCCCAAGTGGCTAGAGACAACGTGTGGTGTAAAGAGAAAAGACGGCAACACAGTTCCGAGGTGCAATCTCCAGCTTGTGTAGCCATCTCAAATTCTTCAGCACTCCTTAAACAACAAGGCTGAACTAGCTCGGATGGGCTGGAATGACTTAGAGTCTATGGCTGGATCTGATGCATTGCTTTGTTGCAACATGCCCCTGCCTCTTTTTACCACTTCGCCGCTCCACAAATCAGATATCCACATCATTGAAGTATCCCCATTCTTAGCTGTTCTTAGGTTCTATATGTATCTGCTTGAATCCCCATAACTCTCAACCCCCCCGAAAATGGGAAAACCAGACGAGACATCTGTTTTACAACTCCCCATCAATCTCCCAAGAACAAATTGAACACCCAAGAAATACCTTCGAAAATCCCCAGAACTTCTTTTCCTCCTTTGTCTTATCCAAGTGTCTCATCAACTTCAACAGTCTCAGGGCGCGAATGGCCTTGGTGCCTTTGAAGGCCCCCACCTGACCCACTCCGCTACTAAGCTCGATGATGTCCTTGGGCCCAGGGGCTGGGAAAACCAAGGAGAAATGCCTGATTCTTATCAGATGATGATGTGGAAACCCCACCATTTCTAGATCATTTTCCCAGAGAAACCATGGCTCAGGGTAGATCAAATGATTGAGATGATTGGGCCAAATATCAAATGATAGATGGAAACCATCATCCTGTTTCATTTTGAACAATGGTGAAGTAGATGGAAACAAAATCAGTGGTAATATCAGCTGGTTTTTGAACACAGGTAAAATTGGTTCGTAATAATCATCATGGATGGCCGATGGGGAAACCCATAGCACAAAAGTCGCATTTCAAGGAACGTCTACATAATCTCAGTGGGATCCCTGATGTATTGTTTTGATTTCACTGGACTGGTTGAAATGAGTGGTAAATCGATTGATAGTTTGCGAGACCGACATGTCTGGGTGTATCAAAATCAAACCAGAGGATGGAGAAATGAGGCTCTCAATTCGCTGAAGGTTGGGATAGTAAGGAACAGCCACGATATTCTTAGCGTCTAAATGCAGAAAACCCAATGCCATTCTCAACATCCCAAAGAATTATTATCACAAATGGGTAACAAAAACATCCCAAAAGCGGTCGTTGTTTTCTGCTATTGGGTGAACCCCACATCACTTCCAAATCAAAGAAAGGTTGGCTCAATGTTTCTGTGGCTTGGGACGGTCAAATTCTCACTCATGCCGAGATCATATATCTATCCAGGTTTGTGATTATAATGATGTGCCAGAGACATTGAAATGTAGTTGAAACCTGTTGAAACGTTTTATTCTGCAGCGTTTTCAAATTCTAGCGCACTGAAAGAAAAACAAGCCAAAAACATGATACACACAGTAATTCCTGAACTCACAACGAAGAAAGCAAAACACTTTACCCCAAGTTTACAGGGGGATACTGGTTCTCAACCATATCCCCAGGATACTCGTCTCACCAGGTCCCCCCAGCGGAGCGGCAAATGGGATGATTGTAAGCAAGTCGATGGGGAACCAGGTGTGCATGTAGTGCTTCGCAATTTTGCTGAGGCTGTCCTCCCATTGAATGCCACGCGCAGTGGTATAGGGGTACATGGTGAAGAACTGGATCACCATGTCCTGGCTATAGATGGCTGAGGTCATGGTGTTTTGGCGGGTTGAAGCTTGACTCGGAAGAACTTCAAGAATCTTCAAAACCACTGCAACAAATCAAGACCCTGGAAACCTGTAGTTCACATCAACAGAGTTGGCATAGTGATGTTCACCCAGTCGTATGTGTTTGCTAAGAAACACGCTATAGCGAAGAACCATTTCGATGTCGGTCAAATGACGTTCAAGAAAATAGCGGATGTCAACACCAAGCGTCTGTGACAAAGACCAGATCTACCACGCAGCTGATGGCCATCAACACATCCCACTGGAGTTCCAGCAAACCAACCTGGTACGGCACCACAATCACAACCTCGGTTGCCGGGCCCTGGCCAATGTAGCTGGGTCACTAGGTGGATCTACAACCGAATCGATAGGATGGTTGACCCAAAATGGAAGTTGACTCACTGGCCGAGCAGCAAATCCCAAAGCCACAGTGGTGAGCAATTGCCAGTAGGCATAACGGTTGCTCTGCGGATTGATAACATATTTGGGCTTTTTCTTCATCGCCGACTCACCTGAAAAAAGGGCCATTCGGAAACCACATCCGTTGAATCCATGGATGTCGATGTCTACTGATGTCCGTATCCAACTGGTGAGTCACCTACTGTCCCCTTTCTATCTTGGATTAGGAACGATAACCTACCCTCTGGTAAACTAACATAGCTATGGAAAATCACCATTTTTAATGGGAAAATCCACTATAAATCACCATTTTCAATGGCTATGTTAGTTCACCAGAAACCAGTACTACTGTCTTGTATACCCGCAGCTTCTTGGCGAAATCCCCGTTTCGCTTGATTCTCCACCGCGAAATCTAGCATTCAACCCAAAATCGGGGAAAAAAAGGTATTAGTTATGGCAATAAATCGGGTTTCAGGTGAAATCTAGATAGATTTAAAGTGATTTCCCGCAATCGCAGCACTCCCTACCTGGTCGGCTGCGGGTGGTCATGGTGGCACGAATCAAACGAAGGGAGGAAAAGTCGAAAGTTGAGGCGCGGCTGCGAATTCGCGCCTTCCAGTCCTTGGGAACCCATTGGCCTTGGGACCATATTCTGATGGGGGGTTTCACATGATTTCACCATATTGATTTAAAAACAATTGTGACAAATTCAGCGGTTGAGCAGCTATCTCTCAGGGATCCTGATGGATTTTTCTTTGGAACTTCAATGATGTGTTTTTGTTTTACTACTTGGACTAAACCAATGCCATGAAAATGTGTACTTCATGAACAGGAAAAACTCTTCCAGAATTGGATGAAGGGGAAAAAACCTATGGGGTTCCCGTAAATTTTCCCTCGAAGCATCCAATGATTTTGGTGGGAGTGAAATTCCCCACAGGGGCCCCAAAGTGAATAGATCATACATCAAACCTTGGGGGGAAGGATTAGGATGGTTAGGAGCTTGGATGATGAGCAAAAATTGTAGTCCCTTCTTCCATCTTCTTCCTAATCTAAAACCCTCCCCCGAACCCTTGGTTTAGTGTGCGATGTACGCATAGGGCCCATAGCGGGAAGAATATAGTATAATATTTGGGGAATGGAATTGCTGTAAAGTGGACAAAAAATTGTGCGCATGGGATGTTGCGATTTTGCAAATAATTAGCTAAACTGATGTGTATAGTATGTATTATATTGTATTATTATGTATTACTTATACTCTGTATACAGTACACAGGAGACATTGGACCACCACATTCTGGCACATTGTGATCTTAAGAGTATCCCAAATTTGCCTGCTTCATAAGCCAAAGTCATCCAAAAATGTGCACAACTCACTGCGTCTGAAATCACCCAAGAAATCTTGTTGTTGCAACCCTCCATCCTGTTGGATTCTCCAGTGCTGCAGCCCAAACATCTCTACGACTCCATCGGGAGGGTATCCCAAAGCCAAAGCCTGCAGTTTGCATTGCTTCCATTCGAAAATTTCATGTTGCTGAAATGCCCTAAATATGTCGCAACAAACGAAACTGTGCAAACTGATTCCCTATACTCCTTGCTTCTATGACCCATTTGATGATTGTAGAAAAGTCCCGTCTCCAAACTCCCCGAAGCTTAATGACCGGTTGCAAATAGTCCCCAAAATTAAGATCTCCAAAACGAATCAATCGTTTCTATGTTGGTTACAGCAATTCCCCATTTCTCATTTAATGATTGGATATGATTAATCAAATCCCAAATTCTCAGAACGGCTCAATCATTGGATTGTTGTCAGCCCCAATCTTTAATGATTGGATAGATTCCCAGCAAAAAATCCAAACTCTCCAACAAATTACAAAAAATGAACCAAACCGATACAAATTGTCCAGGAAAAGTCTCCCAGATTCCAGGAAAAAAGATTGCGAATAATCCCTACTAATTGAGATCCCCCATTCAAAACCAAGGTCGGTTGGTCCCAGATTCCCGGACTGGATTGAATAAATCCCTACAGCTTACATCCTCCAGTCACATTGGATATGAACAAACCAGAATGTCTCCAAGATTCCCGCAAAAAACCTGGCCCAAGAATCCAGCAACTAACATAAACTACTCCCTCCAAGATTCCCAACAAACAGCCAAACTCAAAATCACACAAATCATTTCATCAATCCCAACTAAAACCCAACAAAATCTTCAAAAATACAAAAATCCATACAGTATCAATCCATGTCAATCCCCACATCTTCGAAACATTCTCCAAGTTTCCTGCTTCTCTTCCTCGGAGTTTTCATGATCCATGGCCTCCTGCGTTTTCTCCGCCCAGACCTCCGCAGGCTGCGCCGTTTCGTCGGGCTCCTCGGCCTCCTCGGCCTCTAGTGGCGCCTCCGTGGCGGCGGTAAAAGTCCGCCGCGACGGCGAGTCCGGCATGGATGCCATGGAGGCCATGGAACGGCGGCCATTCAGGGAGACCTTGGCGGGGATAGCGGGGATGTCGTTTCGTGGGGAAAAGGGAAATCTGAAAGGTTCATTTGGTTCATCCATGGTTCGGCTTTTGTTGGGTTTGAACCTTGGTTTCAGCTTCGAGCTGCAGTGAGAGAAAACTGTCTGATCGTTTCACCTGGCAGGCTGGAAAACTATATTCCAGCTAGCCAGGTTGGATTACCAGAAAAGCAAAAAAAGACCATTATGGTTTCTCAATGTGTTTACTTTGCAATTCTGAAAAGGAAAGGTGTCCGTGTTTTTTCTTGACATCAAGTCGGGTACAGCAACGCTAAGATGGCTCGAACCTGGGGAACAAAGTAGTATATGATCAATGTTGATGGATCAGAGGAAATTGCGATACAAAGAAGATGAAAGGATGTCCAAGCACACAAGAGCCCTGCAGCCGCGAAATGTTGGCATGTTCTTGTGTCAATGTCACTATCGACATTCTTTTGGAAAGGTTCCTTGCCATTCACACATCTAATGGCAGGAATGGAATCCAATGCTACGTCTCTGTCCCCTGCTGAGTTCCTCTGTGCATTTGTCGGTTTAGGTCCTAATTTGGTTGGTTCTTGTCCCCATCTTGCAATATACCAGTGAATTGCAGATCATTGTTGCCCTTTCAGAAACTGAAAAAGAAACACGTTTGAAGCAACCAAGCACAGCTGAACGAAGGAAAAGAACAAAACATGTCAGACACACATCTCTCCCCATCAGCAAATCCTCCATCCACAATTTTCAAAAAAAAAAAAAACTCCCAGATCACCAGCCATCCTGCCCATCCCAACCATCCCGTGGTTCCCCCCGTTCCGCCGGTTCCGGACCGAGATCTCCACCAGGCGCTGCGCTTCCAATTCCCGCAGCCGTTGACTCTGCCGCTCCAACTCGTTGGTCAGTTGCTGCAGTATCGGACGCCAGGAGTCTGTCATGGCTCTGCACTGGGCAGTGCAGAACTTGCTTTTTTCGGAAATGATTCTTTTGAAGCAAATGCAGGTGATGGTCATGGTGCTGCTGATTATCTTTGTTTTTGTCTTGATGATGATGATGATGATGATGATGATGATGATGATGATGATGATGAGGATGAAGATGAGGAGGAGGAGGAGTATGAGTATGAGTATGAGTATGAGTATGAGTATGAGTATGAGTACGAGTATGATTATGAATATGATTATGAATATGAATGTGGGATTTTGTTTTGCTGAAGCTTTGTGACACGACACATGGATGTGCTTCAAGAAGTAATCAAAGGAGAGGTCTTGAAAGCTGAAAAATGTGTGCTTGTCACTTGTCACGGTCGCCGGGCGTGTCTGTGGAGCCCAACAGTGTCAAATCAGGCAGCCGCACAGCGCAATACCGGATAGATCTGAAAAACCGTCATGATTTTAAAAAAAGAGATGCGTGTGTCCATGAAACGACCCCCTTGCTCAAGCACCTCCAACCTAAGTTTCACCGGGCAGATCAGAAATCGGTACACTCGGTACACATGTCATGGGTGACATCCAGCCCTTTCTAATGACATGCAGGTCCTCTGGGGTTTGCGACCCGGGCCATGCATATCGCACTTGCCCACCTGAATCGTGGGAAATGTGCAGCCAAGCCGTTTGCCCGGAGGAAACTAGTCGATGCTGTGGGCACTAGGGATTTCACCTTGATTTCTCGTCAGGAATTCAGCCGATTGGTGGTTGAGCCACCTGAAAAATATGCCACTGGGAATCGTTGATTGAAGGACAGCTAGAAACTACAAATTCATAGAAATTGAAACCCTCAGCTAGCTAGCTTAGTCGCAATGCTATCCATGCATCCGAATTTGTCTGCTTCCGTATTGATAGGTCACAGAACTTCCCATGGATTCCAACGGCGACGCAGGCAATTCCAGGTGCCCCGGCTGCAAACAAAATGCATGTACTCTCCAAGGTCACCTGCACGGAAGATGCAGTCTTGGAGGGCAAACTGCACCTGGCGACAGAAACCACTGAAGCAAAAATAGCGAAACTTCAAAACTGGGTAGCCCAAATTTGATGGTGAATTAAACTATATCATCATATTAATCAGCTAATCATCATAGTTCCATATAGTTCCAATGTTAAAATGGCCACTTCGAGGCTTCGAGGTGGGCATCCACCATTTTCGGACACACCCAG
Organism: Symbiodinium sp. clade C Y103; assembly: GCA_003297045.1. Taxonomy (NCBI): domain Eukaryota; class Dinophyceae; order Suessiales; family Symbiodiniaceae; genus Cladocopium; species Cladocopium sp. clade C. The sequence goes on along the minus strand of BGPT01002385.1, from coordinate 7,518 downwards.
CATTCGGTTCGAAAAAGAAAGTCTTAGTAGGACGACGGAGAACGACTTGAGAACAGTTTGCCATGGTCAACAAACAGGTTTGCAGGAAAGCGGAAGTGTTGAGGCACCTGCTAACCTTCTCCATCTGTGGATGGCAGATTCAAACTTAAAACACACAAAAAAAATACAAAAGAAAAAGCCTTGAAAGATCTTCAATGAAATCTGTTTCACTTCCAACTGTAACTGCCCCAAATGGCTACGTCCGTCCAACCATTCTGCCTGCTTCACAGCAGTAGAGCACAGCTTCACCTTGATGTGGATCCAGTATGGTGTGGGGGAGTCTCCAATCTTCCAACCCAGTCAGATTGACCAGCAACATAAGGGGGGTTCCTTTACATTTACCCTGCAGCCAATTCTGGTATATTCAGGCTGCAGTTTTCTCTTGCAAGTTGGAGCAGCAGCAGCAGCAGCCGTTGTTGTCGCTACAGGCTACTACCACAGTTGAATATTGCTGAGCTGCTAGTATACGAATCACACCCTCTCTCTGTGTTGCTACCACCACTTGACAGGACAATGTCCTTTCAGCGCTCACATTCATGCACTTGTAAGAAGGAGAACAAGTCTGTAACTTTTCATGCAAGGACCTGTTGCCCTATGGGTGCGGCATTGGCTTGAAAGACATGCAGTCTTTGACCCATTCTCTGAAGGTTCGACTCCTTCCAGGTCCGCTTTGCTTTGAGTTCTATCCTTTGCTTGTGTTCGCTGTCTTTTACTTTAGTTTCATGCTGTCGCTTCCAAGGCTCCTGCTTTAGAAGGCACAACACCTCTTTATTCTGCTTCTGGAGAGTCGGTTCACTTTGAACATCTGGCAGGCAACCACACCAGGTCCAACTGCGGCGAGTGGCCAACACGGATTGCAGGACACCTCCAACGTATCTCAAGAAGGGATAGGTCATGACCTCAGTTGCCATAAAGAGCCCTAAACTGAGCCGTGACAGACTTGGTGAAGTCACAATTGAACATGCTGTATACTTTACCTCCGCTTATGATGCACTTGGTTTTTTTGAAGAAGATCTTAGCATCCTGATTTGTCCTTGCTCTGATTCTGTTCTTCTTCTCCTTGTTATTAGGAGGTTTCCTAAAATAGGGGTACCCCCAAATCATCCACTTTAATAGGAATTTTCCATTATAAACCATCCATTTTTGGGTACCCCCAGCCATTAGGAAACCACCACATTTCCGTCCCCGATCTCAGTGCCCCGGCCGTTTCCTTGTGGATCTCATAGGCCAACAACTCTGCCAGGGGCTTGCTGAGTCGCTTCAGCAACTTCACGTCACCGATCTTCACCGTTTTGGCCTGGGACATGATGCGCTTTTACGGGAGAATCTGAAGTTAACTAGAGTTGGTTACTGTAGGTACTATAGTAATTCTATATGGTTCACAACTATAGTTGCTATATAGTTGGTTCATAGCTACTATAGTTTCATGGGGTTGATGGATATCTAGAGGTAATTGGGATTCAACCAAACCCCAAAGGTGATGGTTAGTAATGGTTAGTACCTTTGGGGGGTTGGTTGAATCCGCATGATTCAATAATTAGACGATAACTTGGAGTGAATTGATACTTGTTACAATATAGATCTTGGGTGTGTGCATGAAATTTATGGTAGTTGAAGACATCGAAACTGGCATGACCTCATTATAGGAATGCCGTGGCTCAAACGGATGCTCCGCACCTGAAGCATGGTGACGTGTTCCAGGAACTTGATGATGCGAACCCGTGAGGGCACAGTCACCTCGCGGAGGAGGTTGGCCAGAGTCAAGCCATCGAAACAATCGGTTTATGTGGGATTCAATGCCATAAACAACTCCCATGGGGATGGTAAACATGGCATTGGGTGATGTCTAGGTGGACATGCAAGGTGAACTGTGCCTATGGTTCAAGGCATCCACACAATTGTTGGCCATAGTTCTTGTTGACTGTATATAATTATACATATATAATATGTATATATATATATATGTAAATATACAATTATATATAGATAAGTAATGTAACTATATCCCCAGTTCTTTATGATCTTGTGGTCATATCCACCATCACTCCGGCTCAACTGGTAACAGATCTTCGCTGCTCAAAGCCTTCTTCTTTCGTAGATATCTTCGAAGCAGCCAGAACTGCTTCTTCGTATCCCCCTGGCATCCATTTTGGATTCGGAGCCAGACGGCCAAGCAACCCTAGAAGTTAGGCGTCGCTTTTGGAACGCACTATATATCTCATTCATGATTGGCTTGCCTCTAGAATTCTATAAAATTCTAGAGGATCCTATACGTTCCTTTAAGTGTGTCAAAAGTCTACATATGGCTCGTAGTATGTGTGTGCTTGAAGCCACCAGTTTATGCGCTCAAAAGATTCCCAAGGTCGAGAAAGTGGTGCAAGGATGAGCTCCCCCATCTCAAGGCAAGCATGAGATGTCCAATCGATTTCGACAGATCCCTGGGCACCTGAAGGTTGCGCAATGCAGTCATGGAAGCACTCACCTCAGGTCGAGGGCTCGCACCGCTCAGCCCCAGTAGGCTCGCATCCTTTTAAACGACTGTGCCTGTTTGACATTCATACAATTTTCACTTGTAGTGCAGGGGCCAATGTCAACTTCATGATATATCATTAATATATATATATATGTAATATATATATATAATATATATATATATATATGTATATATATATATGTATATATATATATATATGTATGTATATATATATATATATGTATATATATATATGTATACAGTAAATATATATGTATACAGTAAATATATAACAAGTATATAATCCCCAAACAGCATCATCCAGTGGATGCTCAACTTCTACAAAATTTGCCCTCCGTCACGGCACGCTTGCCAGCACGGAGGAAAAGATGATGACGGCGAAGCCAAGCACGATGACGGACATGATGCGCTCCCCCACATTTCGCGCGAAGACATCCATACCTTCAAAGATCTCCAAAGAAAAGGGATGAAATTTCAGAGGATGAAACGGCAGGATTAGTTTGGATGCAAGAAATTCCTCAAACAATGAGTGAGAAGAAACTGATGAGTCCCAGCGAGAAGCGACTGTGTGCTTGTAGAAGTGTAGCAGATGCTAACTCTTCAGAAATGCCATGCAGTCACGGAGTATTCAGGAGTTCCATCCCAGTCGTCATCTACCTACAAATGCAGAGGACTTTGGGTTCAACTTGTTGGTTTTCTGCAGCCTGGAGAAAGCAACTCTGTGTGTGTGTGTCTGGGACATCTCATTTCATATCCAATTCTCATGCGCAGGGTGAACTGATTCATTTACTGTTACAAAATTCATAAATGTGATGCATCATGTTCTCATGGCAGGAGGCCTTGCTGAATGGTGTTCAATTGCGAAAATTCGTATACGTTTTGTGTTGGTGTTGCAGTTTGAACCTGCGAAGCTACAAAACGCCCCCCACCGCCAGAAATTATATCTTACTGTACTACTTGGTTCAAAGCCCATTGAAGATGCGTTTTTAATCCATATTAACGCCAGTTGCAGGCCATTTATTAGTGAAGTTTTATAGCAGTTGAGCATGTTCCAACGCCATGTGCAGGTCGGCACATGGAACCCCATCCCGAGTTCCCTCAGCCCCGGCCTGCTGGAGTGAACTGAGTGAGGCTCCAATGCAGCGCCGTCAGGTACTGCCAAGGCACTTCACCCGCAATGACCTGGTGCCCGGGACGGGGATGGGTCAAAGGTCTTGGATTGCCACGAAATGGAGATCCTTCATGGACAAAGCCTAAAATTTTAAAATCTGAATAAATCTTAGATATCTGAAGTGTTCTATTGTCATCTATTGTCTAGACCTTGTCTATAGCTTGTCTATACCTTGGTAGCCTTGGTATGGGTCCAAATGACTGGACTCATGGATCGTTCCAATTACTGATGGATACTGGTGATTCATGGTGAGTGGTGCAGAATGGATTGGCCATTCGAAAATCAAACGTGGAAACTCCAGGAAAATCCCCCATGTGGTTCAATCGTTTCCCCTGCTAGAGACTTCCAGTTTCCCGGATTTCCCAGCTAACCATGTTTGATGACATCGGAGGGCCATGAATTTGCTGTCCATTGGTGCCCTATGTTTTGTTTCAGTGGGTCACCGTATCTCTTGATGTATTAATTACTACTGATATGATGACAAGTAATGACGTGGCTACACATGGCTATGAGGTCATGACCCTGCTACCCTTGTGTTCAAATCAACATAGCCGGTACCTCATCCAAAAAAAAGTCCCGTAAGTACTAACCACTTAGCAAATCGGATACAGTAAACGAAGTATCACTGCAAGTACTGATCGATGGTTTTAACCCATCCCACAAAAAGTTTGTCATGATCTTTTTAAACGATGAAGAGTTGAAACCGTCATCCAATACAGAAACCTGGAGGATCCACGAGGCGGTACCTGCTCGTAGCCATCCACGCTGTCGTTGGTGCGATAGCCCGTATGCTGCAACCAGTTCAGCTGGCGTTCTTCGTAGCCTCCGCCGGTGCAGAGGATGGGTCATGGGGTCACTCAGGCATCTTGATGACGACCCAGGAGTGATAAACTCCTATCGCTTACAGTGCAAAAAAAAAAAAACAAATAGTGTTCACCTTGTTGATAATCAATTGAATAAGACAAATAGTTTGAATATCGATTGAAGAATATTCAACAATTGTGTTAAGCCATATAGAGTTTATTAAAACCGTTGTAATTGGAGTGTCAATAGTGTAAGTGTAGGATTCATAACCCCTTAGATTGTTAATAAATCAGGGGGCTCGGCAAAATAGTGAGGGTGCTAATACGCTCCAAGTATCAATGATAATTCAAATGATAATCCTCCATATTTATATAAACTTGGGGTTGATTCATCCTAGCTTCACACACCTAAAGCTCACCATATCGGTTGTGACACAGGAGTAGCATCAAGGTCCATATCACCCCCACCCCCGGCTGATTTTGATGGTGAATCATGGGATTTCCTGCTACTAAGTGACTATGGCTCAGCCCATGTTCGGACACACATCACACACACCACTTTTCAGAACATGAGATCAGGCCTATGTAGCCCACCAGATACCAAAGGCAAGCGATCACATGGTTCAGCACCTCGCCAATCAATGGAGCGTAAATCTGAAGGTTAGGATCTTAGGATCGGGGGACATTACAAGGCCACACTGTGATCTTCTCCAAAGAAGAGGTCTCTCCAGTCGGCATGGAAAGTCCCTGGGTTCAGGCGCAATGATGAAGAGCAACAGTCGCAGGATGTCCATTACGATGAAGAGATACTCAGAATCGATAAAATCCTCGGCAGGCCAAGGATTCGACTTGATGGTTTTTTTCCAAAGGTGAGCTACACCAAGGGTGCAGGGCGAAACGCCATGGTTCTGCTATCTGTTTGATCTTTTCGGCTGCTCGTTCCATCTTTGATCAGAATCCTTTTTGGGGGATGGCCGTTCCTTGTGGCCTGGAGAAGTCGTGAGACCAACAGGCTGAGTGCTAGACATAGATCTTGTTCAGCATTTTCTGAAGTTTTAACAAACGAAGCCTTGGGCACAGCGGATTTTTTTCATCGCAGCCATGGGAATGCAGGGTCAAAACCACTGGTCACCCTGCACCCAACCCAAAAATCAACAGGTCTACGCCTATGCTGGGATGCCTTGTTTGGTAAACTATGTGTCACTTCACATCTTATGTTTGAACCTGAAAATCCTAGAGGGTATAACAGCTATAACTCAATCATCCAATTCATGTTGCAAAAAAAAAACGAGGGTGATGTGAAATTCACCCGTTGCATCCCCATGCTGTCCCGTTAAAATGAATAATCCCATTAACATCCCATTGCTCATCCAGAAACACCATATTGTTCATCATATTCCACGATTTCCCAGTCCCAATACCTGGATTTGATCAAGGTGCGTTTTTTTTACTAAGGAAACAGTTCTCTTTTTATTCAAAAAAGGCAACAATCTTCAGCAAATCAAGGAGGAAAAAAAACTTTAAGAGGGGAAATGATGAAATGATTCTGAATTTTGAATGATCAACTTGGGATATTTACAAGGTGCTTTTCTTTTCATCTCCCATTTCCATCCATTTACTATCAGATTCCCAGCAAATTTCCCCCATCCAATGGCGTGCTGCCGGGCCACAGCCGGATGACTCGCACCGCACGCGCGGAGCGAATGATGCGTCCCACGTTGGCCAAGTGTTCCTTGGGAATGGCGGGGAAAAGCCGTGGTTTGTAGGAACCAAAATTGGAAAACGGTGCTTGATGCTTGGTGAAAAACCTGGTTGAAAACAAAAAGTTGGAAACTGTCAGGTAGCTTTCTCGGAAACCAAACCTATTCCATTGTCCAGTAGCTGGTGTTCTTTCTATTTTGGCTTTACAATGGAGACTTCCAATGATGAGAGCTTCTAAATGTGTCAAAGTAGATCAAGAAATGGTAAATTCTACAACTGTTGGTTTCCCGGCTCCCAAAATAGCCCAGTACTTGGGTGGATTGTGGGTCGAAAAATGCAGATGTCCCTTAAAAAAATGGTAAAACAGGGATGCTAGGACAGTTTATGTTAATATGTTGCCTTATCTGGTTTTTATGTTTTTCTTCAATGTTTCTTCCCCGCCTTTGATNAAAAAATGGTAAAACAGGGATGCTAGGACAGTTTATGTTAATATGTTGCCTTATCTGGTTTTTATGTTTTTCTTCAATGTTTCTTCCCCGCCTTTGATGTTTTATGCGCTGGGGATTTTGGGACGATTTTGTCAAAAACTTTCACCTGATGTTTTGGTTGAGGTTGTTGCGATTTTGTGGTGTATGTGTTTGTTTAACGATTACTTCATAATATGTTTTGTTAAGATATTATGAATTAATCATTTATGCTTTCCACTTTCCTATTCCATCCCACCAATGTTCAATTATCCTGACTTG
>BGPT01002384.1:27193-51147 GCA_003297045.1 Symbiodinium sp. clade C Y103 | reverse complement strand
GCTTCATGTGATGAAGGACTCAAGTGTCACGCCATCCATTTTCGATGAGGCCTGAAATGGCTCGTTGACAATACCAAGGGGACACCCTGAGAAGCATATTCCATATCTTGAAATCCACCATAATTTTTCATTTTTTTGCATTTGACCAAGGTGGCTGTCCGATTGGTCCCTCAAAGTGGTTTGGTCCAACACTTGGGTATCTCCAAAATCCAATGGATTATTTTCCTAATCAAAACTGCCACACATCGGAGTTTTCTACCCCCACGTCCCGTTCGCAGTACCAAATTTGCCGTGGCTTGATCTTGAACTTCTGCCCAGGTTCAATGGATTGGTTTCAGGAAAAAAATACATGTATTTTCCCCTTCTTTTATGGGAAAACCTCTCGTTTCCGGTAGATTTTCCCTTAACCCCATCTATTGACAGGTACAATTACAGCAACTCCAAACGGATGCGCCGTCACTTTTGGGTTGACCTGCAGAAGGCGCGTTTCGAGACATGGAAGGGGTGCTGGACCCCGAGCTGGAGACATGGGGTGGAAAATTGGCAAACCTCCCTTGCGGTTTCCATAGAAATGGCAGTATAGAATATAGAATATATCATATATCGTATTTTTTTGCCGGTATACCGGAATATACCACATTTTCAGACACATCCACATGGGAGATATTAGCAGTGAGAGCGTTAGGGTGATGAACAATCCGTCACCAGCTGGGATGTCTTCAACAACAGTATGGTCTTTATGAAGATACATTTGCGTACGTACACATCCGCTTAGACGTAGGTATCAGATATCGCACCGTCTACCTTACTGTGCACTCCATGACAGTTGAGAGGAACCAGACGTTGCCAGAGCCATTTGGATAGTGAACATCCCGATTTGGCTATGGTATAGATGGCTCATTGATAGATGAACAAAATCTTTTTTATTAAGAACGGTGATTTTCTATGGCAAATTGTTAGTTTACTGACTGGTGTGCCAGTGGGAGATATCATGTTGGATGGAATCACCTACAAATAGTGCATTTTCTATGGCTTTACATACGAGGCACAACAAGATTACAATCATCCTGGAGAAGATATAGAGCTACAAGTAAACTTGTCATAATGATAATAGTAATAATCTAATCATAATGATATTCATCGTCGTCATTGATAAATATCACTCTAAATGTAATATATTCATATTAAAGTGGTTGTTATATTTGATTAATCATCCGTATTTTAGAGATATAACTTATTTGCCAAGCTCAATTTTGGAGGATTTTCACATAAGTTGTGGCTCGCTGCGATATCTGTTTTAATCATATCTGTTGAGGTTCAGCACACTTATAGTTCGGTCCCATGGGCTTCTAAGGTAAAACAATTTGTGGTGCTCCAAACAAAGTGGAAAACCCTGGAACCTTCGGGTAGAAACCCATGGACATAGGGCCATATTTCTCTGTGAATCCCCGCGCTGGGAAAATCCATCTTTCCCCGGGCAGAGGTGGAGCTTTGTTGGTCCAAAGCGAAGAGCGAAGGGGAGGAGCCGCAGGTAGATGGGACTGGTGGTCTCTAAAGGGAATTCCAAATTTGTTTAGATAGCTATTTAGCTGATGGATTTGTTTGTGGTGACAATCTGGCTATTTATCGACAAAACATGTCCGTGGGAACTGAGGACTTGTGGAACCACAACATGAATTGTTGGTGAAAGTTGTGAAAGTTGTCGGGAAAAACAACCATGAAATATGGGGATTTTGAATTCTTTCATCGATAGTAAGAAAGATTTCAGTATTTCTGTCAGTCAAATCTGAAAAAAAAATCCCTGAAGGTGGACCCATAAAGATTCTGGGGTACCTGGAACGTTCAGGAGATGATCAACTAATCCACCATTGGATTGGTGTAAGGGAAAATCTTCACCGGAAACGGAAACGGGTTGGTATATCAAATATTTGGTCGGTGTCCGGTTTCAATTTTCCCTTAAACCACTCCTGTAAGAAATTATTTGTAAGTGGATCACAAGAGTTCAAATTGGCATATCTGATTATTGATCTGGCTTACACCCCTTTCTATCACCGGGATATCATACTTTTTTTTCACCGTGTGGCCTAAACCCATTGAGAAATGATCTGGGACTCGTAATCAGCTCCATGGCTCGCTGGAAAATCGCCCAGCTATAGTTCGATGATTTTCCCATATGTTGATGCCAACATTGAGTTCGGGGATGTCCAAGCCAGCCATGTTTGAGTAGCAGAGGGTACTGTATTTTTTGGTTCCGAACCAGGTGGAGTTCAAGTTTTGAGACATGGGCCAAATCTCTGTTTTGCCGACAGACTTGAGCACGCTCGGAGATCGCAAGGGGATGCATAGCCAGAAACCAACCACCTATTTTGCAACAAGCAGATGAAGGTAGTGGGTATCTATGTAAGGACTCGAAATGTCGAAGCAATAGTTGACGGTCAAAGCCACAGCTTTGCATGTTTTCCTAGCCATTGTCGCTCTGCTTTCGCACGGGTATCCAATGATCATATATGACAATATTCACTCATACCCATTGGACTTTTCTTGGAATATGTGGAACATCAAATCATCCAACTTTTTGCACCCCTTTGGCGCTTGACCCGTGACCATTTGATCCAGCTTGCTCCAAAAACTGACAGATGATGAGCCTTCGCGACAGTCGGACGCCCGGGGGAGAAGTGGCACCTGCGATCATGGTATCAGCTGTGAGCCCTAAAAATTACCGGTATTCATTCATGGTACTGGAAAATCATGGAACATCTCCCATTGCAAGTATCTATTCACATCAAAAATTCGCTGAGTTTGAAAGTGTCGGGTAGCTATCTCATACTGAAACCATGTGGTGGAAGACCTTCAAAGTATAGTGGAATAGTCAATCGTGTCAATGGGAAACCCCACTCCCCAAAAGTCATCTATCTATCCATCCATCTATCCATCCATCTATCTATCTATCCATCCATCCATCCATCCATCTATATTCTATATAAGCGACAGCGACGGTCAATATTTATTTCATGGCCCCGAGTCACCAATTATTGGTGTATTATCTCTTTCCAGGTTTGGGGAAAATACCATGTTCTTGTTGCTTACTTACCGGAGGTAATTTGAGTACCAGCCGTCTAGCAGCGTGGCCAGGTGTGGGGCTGATCTATGGTCCCATGACTACCACCTTCCAGCGCTGCGAAAGCTTGGAGGACCAGTGACCAGCAGTTTTGGAAGTGACGGAATTGGGATTTGTAGCAAGCCCAAAAAGATAGCCAAGTAAAATCCACTAGTGATACATCATTTTTTTGGTTATTCTGGGGGTTACTACACAATGATATGTAGATATTGTGCAACCAACAAGAATATATAGGGGATTTCACCAACAAAAATAGGGGATATAATGGGATACAATGGGATACATCACTAACTTTACATGTGCCCTGGTCAAGTTACATGGCTTACTGCGTGGCATGATCATCCTTGCCACAACGGGAATCCTAACATCATGGGTATAAAAAGTCTCTGAAGAGGGATTTGACCCTATATGGGTAGATAATCAGATAATCCAGCTTTTGACCACAGTCAGAGGTTCCAAAATTGGTTGAATGATTGATAAGCATATGAAAGTCGTGGGATGTTTGGGGGTGCCGGTTCATTATCAAGATCGTTGCTTTATCATATCTAGTGGACCATGCAATGACATAGAAGCACATAAACAGCTTATTGCAATTCCTTTGCTCCTACACTCTTGTTAACATAGCTATGGAAAATGACCCATTTCTAGATGACAAGAATGACAATCCCTATGAACATGGTGCTTTTCCAACATTGACCCAGATCTTGTCCTACTCGGACCAGTTTGCAGGACTTGCCATGGACGTGCTTTAGCATCCTTTTCTCGGATCGAACGCGCGGAAGCACAGCGTTCCACGTGATGTTCCACCGCACCCGTTGGTTGGCTTCAAGCTCCAGTGGGTCCATGGTCATAAAATCTGGAAATCCCACGGTAAAAGCATCTTTTACCCAGCCAATCTGAGGGGAAAACAGAGGGTCTTGGCATGGAAGCTGATGAATGTCTGGTGAGATACAGAAGCGCTTCCGGTGTCATCAAAGGTGGAAAATCTCACTAGATCGATGTCAAAAAATGAGGAAATGATCCAAGTAAACTAGTTGGAATCCAGTTTTCGGCGTCTCCAAGAGATCACCATCCTGCGGAGGTTGGATATGGCGGTGCCTTCCCAAATGGAGTCCCGAGCCTCGGAACGCTGGGTGAGAATGGTAGATATATCATCCAGTTCATGGGATTTTTCATTTATAAACTGACTCAGGTAACTATGGGTAGAAAAAGAACCAACAGCGCATTTCTTTTGGAAGGTTGCAAAGATTTTTGAGGTTCATCTAAATTCAACAGTGATGGTTAAATAGATCACATTTTGATGAACAAACCTCCTATTTTTTTAAACCTTAATCGACTTGTTGAAGGGGTGATTTCTGGTCCAGTTCCTGCCCAATTTCCCAACAGCAGTGACCGTGGGGTTTCAATCTTTGGGCTGGGAGCCTGGAACCGCAGGTAACCTGTTGGGTTGCAAAGCTGGGTGAATGAACTCTATATAAAATTGTCAGCTTTATCAAGTTATATCCCTATATCATTTCCCATTGTTAGATATATATTCCCCCCTTTGTTTCAAAAGGCTTGCGATTTCTTGGTGTTAAGTGCCGACGTTCCGAGGTCCTGGTTCCTGGGCCTGCAGTTCTATTTGATTGGACGCAGCAACTGCGTCTCGTGCATCACTGAGGCCCGGAAAATCCACTAGAAAATCCATGGAAGCCCTTAGAAACTGGGCCAGATCGGAGCAAAACAACCACTTCTGTTCGGAAGAAAGGCATATTCCAGATTTTGTTTCGGAACCCAAACTTACACAGTTTTTTTCTCATCAAGTTGATGTATTTTGCCATGGTTATTGGGGTTGAGGATGAACAAAGTGTTCCTTATTGCGCTTGGAGAGGTGTGTGGAGACCCCAGAGCCATCAAGTCTGGGAAACACAAACTCGACCATCTCATTTCCTCATTGTAGTAGTCAATGGGGTCAAAGACACGGAAAACATGTAAGGGACATTAGGTTTGCTTAGCAGGTTTACCCCCCCTAATTCAACCCATGGGACCCTGTTTTTCAGGTTCCAAATGTTAGATTCCTCGGTGTCTCTGGGTATCCCCTATCGCCATCTTTTTTTTCCCGGGCGATGGGTGTCCCGCCCATCTGCGCTCCGCAGCCTGCAGGCGCAGTTCGTGTTTCGCCGCGTCTGGGGCGCTTGGTGGCTGGTGGTTAGTTCCGGGGTTATGTATTACCTACTATAGTCATTGGAGATTATCATAATCCATTCTGGGAATCCCTATCAATCAGTTGCTAGTAAATGGAATGACAGAGAGTTGTCTAGATGGTGGAGGAGTAACCAGGTCTTTTTTTGCAATCAATAAGTAAATGGTATACCAAACAGGCCCCAGGATTGGTTTGTATTCCAGCTACTTATATGTCTGGTTGGTATGAACCCACATTAGATAGAAAAGTTGGACACCTGAAATCATCTCTGGCAGAAATCCTGGAAACACATTTTCTGTCTAGTTGGGGGGTTCCAATCTTTGACGATAGGCAGGCCATGGAGAGCTATTCCTTTTCTTTGTCAGGTATAGGACTGTTTATGACACTTTGCAATCTGTGCTCTTCCTGTGCAAGATCCAATAGGACTAGGCGTCAACTACCAGCGTGGCCCAAAATGGGATTATGAAATGATGTACTAGACTACCTGGTAAATGGTATCCCCTGCTGATACTTCAATGTGATGTGCCATGGATGACCACCCTGGAGAATAGAATATCTGTATATATATATAATACATAATATATATATATATATAAATAATGTATCTATGTATGTATATATTTCTTGGGAGGTATCCTATTTTGGTATGTTTTGGTTGTATAAAGCCTAATAAATGCTATATTCTGGTGACAACACCTATATAACCCAAACCGTTTTTTTTTCCTATATTTTGGTTGGGTGTCCGTGGATCAACGGTTGGCTAGAGTTCTAGCCCCGCCGTCATGTCGCAGCTGCGGGCTCCAAAGCTTGGGCATCTGGGAGGGGGTTCAATCTGATTGCGGCACATCTGACGTAGAGTTGGCCTGCCAGCCATTGATTTGCACTGAACCATGATGTCGAAGATCGCGACAGTGCATGAGTGCAGACGGCAACGCCTAGCTGAAGCGGGGCTGGCGAGACAGGCCTGGACTGATCTGATGCCTTGGCACAGGTGTGACAAACCAACAAGTCGTGGTGTGCATTGACATATTCCAATGATTTTCTGGAACTGTTTTGGGATTGACATCCGTATACCAGCTCCTTTGGTGTTTAACTGCGAGATTCCCTTGAGGGTTGACGCTTTGACTCATCCAAAAACAGCGCGCAGGAACGGCAAACCTTGCACCCCTGCATTTGTGGCTTGGCACCTAGCTTCCGCGCAGTGGGGGACCTATGAGCCTGGAAAATGCCATAGGGATGTGGACATGAAAACGGAGACTGGTTTTTTTCCCAATGGGGATCGGCCAAGCTTGAGGCAACGAGATGGTTGCCACCTTTTCTTTGATCCATACTTGGAGGATCATCCTACTTGGTAAGTGGTTATAGAACAAGCTCACTCAAGAAGCCCAGTATTTTATTTACAAGTTTGACTGTTCCCAATATATTAACCCCACTCCTTTGTTTCCTGAGGCGACCGTTGTGGTAACTTGGTGCAGGGCACCCGCTTCAAATGCCTCGTGTGTCCCGATTTCGACCTCTGCGCCGCATGTCTTCGAAAAGGCTGCCCAGTGATGAAGCCATGCACAGCGGAGGAAGTGCACCAGGCGGGGCAAAGCATGGTGGTTTCAACTGATCCGGAAGGGGTTGGGGTCTTGATAGTTACTTTTCAAATTCTCTGATTCATTCCATAGGTGCTAGTGTTGTGACTTGACATGAGGACATGATTCAACATCCCCCCTAGAAGAGATGTGTTTCTTCCATCCTGTCGCAGTTGATGTCCAACTCTCCAACGATGAATTGGAATATTTGAATCGAGCTATGAGTATATCAGATTTTCTATGACATAGTTTCACCATGAAGCTGATTCATTAAACTCCTACTAATTTGGATTAAGCCATGATTATATCATCAAGAAACACAACCCCACAATCAGAAATTTCCATTATATTCATTTATATCCATGTTTTTATTACCATTTATATCCCAGTATTTCATTCATCTCAAGTTGGCAATATATCCCCACTATGTTATCATATTGTTTTGAATTCCCCGTTTTGGCCGGTTGAATCCATAAATTCATTTTACTAGATCATCATTGGTTGTATTCCTGTTATATTCCCATTTGTTGATGGTTAGGTTTTTATGTTCGTTACTTAAAAAATCCATCAAATCACCAATTGTTAACCACAAGGTGAGGGCCCCCCAAACGTTATGTTTGTTGGTTTATAATTTACAACTCATGAATACTATAGTTATACCCGCCTAATCAACCCTAGTTAACCAAGTTATGTGCGTCAACTTAGCTATCATAACTCAGCAACAAAATCCCATTGGAAATCCCCATATCTTTGGTGGTGAAATCACCATTTTCCACTGGTTTCCTATGGTTTTCCCATGGTCTTCCTATGGGTTCACCGGAGGCCTCACCTTACATGGCCTCTCCATTGGTTCGCGAAGCTGAGGAGAGCCATGAGTTGCTGCTGCTGCCTGAAGCCATCCCCAGCAGCACCGTGGTCGACCTCTGCTGCGCCTTCCAACAGGCGGCGTCGGCGCCCCCGACGTCCGAGCGCGCAAAGGCGGAATCTGGGGAGGTTTCGGGGAATCATCCCCGAATTTTATCAGAAAAATGGTGAGTTCACCCCCCAAAAAAATGGTGAGGTATATGGACTTTTTCATGGATTCAGCCTACTTCAGTTGGGTGCACTATAATTTCTACAAATGAATGGAAGAACCCGTCGATTTTGCTGTTGTTCCCCGCAGTGCGCGGTTTCAATCTCGGGTCTCAGACTGATCATGGATACAAGCAACTCAAAACCGGAACGGGAGCCTGGATGTTGGAAACCTGGGACCCTTGCTGCTGTTAGGTCGCAAAGCTAGGTTGATGTATGTGGGTGTGTCTGATACTCTGAACATACCATTCTAATCGGGAAAGAATGATTATACAACCACCGGATTTTGGGTTTCCCTACTTTCAAACAACCCCATATAATTTGCAGGGTGCCAAAAAGTAGCTATGACATGATACGACCGGCTGCAGAGCACTAGCCGCAAACCAACTGGGCTATATCCATGGCAATGCGCAATTGGGTTCCAAGTGTCCCACTTGATTCACATCTCAACATCACCTCTGCAAAAGATGTGAATGAAGACCAGGGTGCAGGGTGACCCAGTGCCAGTGCTAAACCTCCGCCGCAGCGAAAAGTTTGTTCCTTGTTGTCGGGCCCAAAGCCTGCTGGAAACACGTGGATGAACAAGCTTCATCATGCTTAGTGATAGTTGACCCCCAATTTTAATGACAGCAACACTCTCGACTATCTTGATTTTGCTGTTAAAACCACAACCCCCAACAATCTTTACCCAGTGGTTTTGCTTTCCCTTGTGGTTTTCGTAAACCCGTAACCCTCCAAGTTTTTCGTCATCATCTTCATCCACCAAGATTAAGTACAGCCAATGATAGCGGTACACCCATTTCATGACAAGATTCCAAGCTATGTTTCCCAGTATTGGTTTGAGCGAAACATCTTAAGTGGAAACCATGGCTGAAGTTTTCCATGAAATATGGGGCTTTCCGGTTTCAAAGGTTCCCAAACCACCCCATTGGAGCAATCTTTACCGCAGGCTCCGAGGGTCCTCTGCCTCTGCGCGCGGCAGAGCTGCTGCGGCTGCAGCCGCAGCCCGGCGCTGTGGATCCCGGCGGGCCGCACCGTGGATGCAGCGCGAGCCGCGCAGATGGCGGCGGTGTGGCGAAGTGCCAAAGGGGAAAAGGTGGAGGACAAGACGGGGAAGATGGGGGGGGAGTTGACCTACTTTTCTATGGGGATATCATTAGGATAGAAAGCCAAGTGGCAGTTTTTAATATGGGTTGGTCTGAAAAATGGGAGATTTACAGCCAATTGTTTGCAACATTTATGGGTACCCAATTTTCAAAGAAACCCGAAACCCATGGCTGCTCGGGTCCACCCATTAGATGGCTACTTGAGTTTAGTACTCTATCTGATCTTTTGCTACAGCGGATTTAGAACTATCATTTTCTGCAAGGGTACCCAAGACGTGCCATGGCTTGGGATGATGATGATGATGATGATGATGATGATGATGATGATGATGATGAGCATGAGGATGAGGATGATGAGGATGAGGATGAGGATGAGGATGAGGATGATGTTGTTGATGATGATGATGATGAAAACTGCCCAGACTTGATAGAGCCAAATTGGATGAAGGGAAGACTTTGCAGTTCAGCTGAAATTGGATTGTTTTCACCACTTATAGTAAATACACACATTTGGTCGTAAAACATGTTCGTTCGATTGACGGAATGAGTTTACTCTGAAAAGCAACTGGGAGGAGTTGTGAGTTGGTGTGATAGAGTGAACGCTTCTGACCGGCCTTGAATGTGAGCGAATATCGGAGTGGAATTTAGACACTGGGTTTAGTTGGATCATAGTTAGATTATTGGGGCATCTCCAGCTATATAAGGGTCATAAACCGCTTGTAATCCCCTATGGATGTTGGATCAATTTTTTGTCCCCCCGGACCTGTCAGTTGCAGATTCGGGATGAATTCCCCGCAGCCTGGCAGGAGCTGCCGGAGCCAACGGAGCGACTGGCATCGGAGTGTCGGATACGACTGATGGTGGCAGAGGATTTGGATCCAGTGATCTCGGTGGAAAATATCTGTTTTATGGAGCCCTATTCCAGAGATGCTTGGCCAAAAAATGGGGAATCTTTGCGCAGACTGCCTTGGTACTGGAATACGAAGGGGATTCCAAGCACTGTTGTTTTACCCCAAATCATCAACCAACGGTCGGACTGTAGTGATGGGTCGGTTGAGAGAGGCGTGAAGTTTGGCATGGTTCAATTGTGGAGACGAAATTCAAAATCTCGGCTTGCTTGACCCACAAGATGGTTTCCCTTGCAAAAGGAGGGCAGTGCTTGTAGCGGTTGTGGCATTTCCTTGTCCTTTTTTCTCTAGCACCCATGGGGGGGCAAAATTGTTATACCACAAAAATCAGATAGGATAATTTGGGTAACTAGATGAAATGACACCAAGATGCTGCATACTTTGATATTCACAGAAATCATTTAAGGACCCATAGGATCCCATCGGTACCAGCTGAGTTGGCTCGCCATGGCCCTGTGTCAGGACACCTTTGAAGCGATCTTGCAGGAGCAGAGCTACATCACCTACGTGGCCGCGGCTGCGGGGCGATGTGCCGGATATCTCATCCTGGACCTACTTGGAGGTGCCTGGCGACGTGGAACAGCTGTCATCAGAGCCACCAGAGCCATCAGAACCATCAGAGCCATCAGAGCCATCAGATTCGTCATCACCAGGAGCATCCCGAGAAACATCACCAGCACAATAATGATAATGATTGTAGTAATGATGAGGATAGTAACCATCACCATCACCATCACCACCAGCATCATCACCATCATCATGATCATGATCATGATCATCATCATGATGATCATCATCATCATCATGATCATCATGATCATCATGATCATCATGATCATCATGATCACGATCATGATTATGATCATCATCACCGATCATGATTCTCATTCTCATGACCATGCTTCTCATTCTCATTCTCATTCTTATTCTCATTCTCATCATGATACTAATGATAATCATGACAGTAATGAACGTTTTCATCATTACTCCTCAAACAGCTTCCTCAAGCCTTCTGAACGGCTCCCTGAATCGGCTTCTGCCAGCGCCATCTTCAGGTGTTTACAGGTCCGAGAGAATTCACATCGCCATTCTTGGTCAATGTGAACAAATATTTATCGATATTCCCTAGCTATTCCATGCAAACTTCTTAATTCTGACATATTTTCCAACCAACAGCATGGTTTGCAGTACATAAATTATACAATATTTCTTTTCAAACAATCAGACAATCTAGCTTTGCAACCCAACAGCAATTCCAAGTTGAAACGGTTCGACGATTCCAAATTTCCTGGGTTCCAGTGTCCCCGGAGACTGAAACCGAACAAACACTGCTGTTGGGAGTATGCTGCCATGGAATCATACATACCCATGTATTGTATTTGCTAGTGAAATCTCCCATTTCTACTCAAATTTTCAAACAATAGATCATTTTTTTTAATATATTATTTGTTTATAACTTTAAACAAATCTATAATCTCTCCATTGTGTCCCTATACTTGCTGCTTAAATGCCCCATATTTTTGTTGTTCAAACATCCCATACCCAAGGTAAATCCGAGGGCTACATCATGAGCCTCGCTGTGCTCCCCGTGTTCCGTTGCCGCGGCGTGGCGCGGCAACTGCTGCAGCACGCACTGCAGGAGGCGTTCCAAAGGCATGGCGTGAAGACGGTGAGGCTCCACGTGCATACGCAGAACCAAGGTGCCATACGACTGTGACTTGGGTGATATAAATCGTTCCTGGAAATTTATGACTGCTTTTTTTTTTCTTTTTTGGATGGTTCAATTGAAGAATACGGTCTGAAAATAGGGCATTCAAAATCATCATCAGCCTTTTTTCCTTTTATTTGATGAGAATTTTGGGGGCATGCCCAATCTTCGGACACACCAAAGTATTGGGGGTCCACCCCAAAAAATCGTTGGGACATTTGCAATCTTAGAAAAACTGGCAGTGTGAGATATACGGAATTTGAGTTTTTCGTTTGTCGGCAGAGACTGGGTGGTGAAATGTCGGTTTTCCTTAGAGGTGTTGGCATGTCCCAAGCAGTGCTTAGGCAAAGCGGTAACTTTTAGGCGGCTCAGCTGCTTGCGAACTGCTTCTGATTCACAAGCGCTTTCAATGTGGATGTGTCTGAAAATGCGGGTATGCCTGGAAAATGGCTCTTTGAAAAGGAACAGGATGATTAGACCAATGTATCCTGTCTTCAGACACACCCATCTAGGTCGAGCCTGTTCCATCCAATTGGAAACTGACCCATCTTCCTGTTTGACCCCTTCAGCATGGACAATAAAGCAAATCTTCTTGAGGTACAGAGGCTGTGGCTTCGAAATTCTATGTGAAGCGCCACATTTCTATGGCTCGGGCGATGATCTCCAGCGTGGAGATGCATACTTGATGGGCTGCTCACTTGCCCCACAGGACGAAGCCAAATAGAGTTGCTTCTCAAGTCATCCATCATACCATTGACAGCGCAAAAATGGACCCCTTCTGGGACCACCGAAGATGGGGTCCGATGAGTACAGCTGGGGCCTTTCTGCCCATGGCCTTCACCTGCGTCGTGTACAGAAGATGCCATGGTGTCGCCAAAAAGTTGGCTCCGCGGATTGGGAAACCTTGGTTTTGATGTAAACTTGGGGATAACACCCTCCTGGTTGATCAATACCCTGGGGGCACCATGTTAAACACCAGTTCATTACAGCTCCACAATTGTTTGCCCTGGATTTGTTCATCCTTGCTTCACTTCCTAAAATTGGGGTACCCAAAAATGGATGGTTTATAATGGAAAATCCTATTAAAATGGATGATTTGGGGGTACCCCTATTTTAGGAAACCTCCATATTGGACACATACTTGTTCAGAATCTCTTGAGTCCTCTCCAGATGTGTCTAGCCATCTGGTCCTTCTACCCAGGTCTATCACAAGCTTAGCACCTCAGCGCACAAACACGGTCTGGGGACCCAGACGTCGTAACTCCAAGGTCGAACTGGGTCAGAGCAACCCAGACCATCCCCAATTTCGGGTTATACCTCTGTATTGTATATATGCATATAAATGGACATATATATATATAATACACACACACACATTAGTTGTTTTTGTAAAAACCCTAGTTGGTCATCGGTTGGGGATGGTTTTTTGTCAGGTTTCCAACACTACATATTGGAATATATTTTGATATTAATCGGATGTACTGTGTAAATACAAATATATACATATAGGATGTATGTAGTATATATATATGTATATATATGTTTGCAAGTTGCAAAGTGAACTTGAGTGGCATCAAGAACTTTTCATGCTCGAGATCACTGCTTTGGCCAATTTGGTGGTGCAAGGGTTGCGTACTAACCTGTGGGGTTTGGCGTGCCCCTTTTACTGTTCTGGCCCTAGCGTTTCTCTTGCCTTGGCTTGCTTTTTGACTGGTCTGTTGGTTGGATTTGTGGTTTGTGCCTGGCTTATCCTGCAGTTTGACTTTGTCCCTCCGGTTGCCTCCACATCCCATCCGTCCACCCAGACATCGGCATCCTCTGCCATTCCACATCCGCGTGCAGCCTTGTTGGGCTACCTGCATGGGTCACAGCCACGACGGCGTTCTGGACCTCACTCTTGAAATCTCTGGGCTCACTGTTTCGGTCTCAGGCCCTGCTGCTGTGGTTGGTGATTTTGTCCAGTTCATCTCTGCTTTCCGACCTGTCAGGCCTTCCTCCCCTGAGCAGTCCGTTGGGTCCTTTGAGGTGGTCAGCTCTGCCCCGTCTGAGCCTGCTCCCCGAGTTGTGTCTGGAATTGAGACTCGGGACCAGATCCTATCTACCTTCCGGCCCTGCCCTTCTGACCTGCGTCAGCTTGGTGTCAAACTTGTTGGGGCTTCCTTGTCGGGTGCTTCTCGGATTGACCGAGCTTGGGTTGCTGGCTGTTGGGCACGTGCTGTCCTGGATCAGCGGATCCACTCTCCGAATCGGACACCTCCTTTGGATTTGCGGTCTCGGTTTTACGCTGTGGTCCGTGCCAACTCTGTGGACTGTCCAGTCATCTTCAAGTCCTCTGCCTCCTATTGGCGTGCCCTTGGAACCCTGGAAGGATCCAACTCTATCTCTCAGAGTTTCCCCAGTGAATCTGAAGCAAAGGTCTATCTCCTGGCTGCTGGATTTGAGGCCGACGACATCCGTGTCTTGCCCTGAGCCTTGCCTCGATGTCTCTGTCAGCTCCAGTCGAGGAGGAGGATTTTCAGTTGGGAGGCCTTGTCACTGTGGCGGAGGATCTGGAGCCCTACGTGCTCCAATGGCCTGCTACGGACGAAGCAGATGGGGTCTCAGAAGCTTTGGCTCTGGTGGTGGCTCGCAGAAGCGGTGGATTCCTTTTGGCGCTCCCTATGGGCGCGACCCTGGAAAGGGCCAATGCAGGCCACGATGCCGGACCAGTTGGAGCCTCAACGACTTTGGTGGTTCCAGGTGCTTTAGTGGATGGGGGCATGGTGTCACCTACAGGGACGGATCTAGAGGTGTTGGTGGTGGATCTTGCCGAAGAGCTCGAAGAGCTCGAGGAGATAGCCATTCCTTTCGATTTGGACTCTCCCTTCTCGTACCCTGCCCCTGCACCTCTCCTGGACTTGTCAATGCAGTGGGTCAGAGGATCCGAACCAGATTCCGGTCTGGCCTTCTACTCTGCCACAGAGGATGCTCCCCCAGGTCAGCCACCTCAAGTTCCTTTGCCCAAGCAAAGCAGACGGCCGAGAAAACAGCCCGAGGCCGACGACACTCCTACTGGAAGAGGAGGAAATCCAAAGCAAAAGAAGCCTACAACAGCCAGTCTGGCGGCTTCCATGGATCAGCTGTTGAGCCTTGTTCCCAATCTCACCAGTCAGGTGCAGACTCTTGTGCAGCGTCAAGATGCCCTGGAATCGCGCATGACTGCTCCTACCCGGGCAGGGACTCTTGGACTTTCTCAACCCCTGTCATCAGTCATGGGCCCTCCTGCTGTCTCAGCTCAAGCAGTAGCCAAGATGGTGGCCTCTCCGCCACCCAGGACAAAGGCCAATGCTGGACTTTCCAGGGAGATGGATTTTCAGCCTCCCGAACTGATGGCCTTGGAGAAGGAGAAGTCGGAGGACATGATGGCTGGAGGAGGAGATCTAGCGAGGGCTGTCTATGCCCAATCCCAAGCCTTGACGGCTCTTGTTGGGCAGATAGCCCAATCGAGTCAGGACCCAATGGTGGACCTTGGAGGAGGGACAGCCACTGCGAGCACACGTGGGGCACTGGGTCGTGCGAAGCTTCAGGCAGAACTTGCCACCCACTCAGGAGCCTTCTACCAAGCTGTCCTGAGATCAATGGCCAGGCGCATGCAGCCAACAGCATCTGCGATGGGGACCCCATCCGAACTGCTCAGTCGGGGAGTCAGCGGGACACTTTACATGGAACGATACGGTGGTTTTGGAAAGCATCGGGATTTGGGCCTTGTCCTCTACCAAATCATGACAGTGATGGACTTCCTACAAGCGGACAACATAGGGGCAGCCAAGGATGCAGTGGCTTTGTTGGCGGTATGCCTAGATCAGGCAGTGCTGGACGGTGGACGGTTCGACCTGGCTGCCCTATTGACACTTCAAGAAGACCCCCCCTCCTCCATCTTCGTCAACAGGCACCAAAGCTCACTCTCTCGCTCCAAAGCCTTCTCGCAGTTGGCGGACCAGAAGTGGGTCACAGTTGCTCTTGCTTTCATAAAGGAATTGGAGGTGATCAGCAGCAAACGCCTGGAGTTGTCGGGAGGGGGAAACCAAAAGGGTCAGGCAACCTCAGAAGCTCAGCCCAAAGCAAAAGGGCAGCCCAAAAGAGGGTCAAAGGGAAAGGGAAGAGGATCATCAGGGGGTGGACAGCAAGCACAAGAAGCGGAGGAGGAGTGAAAGCTGAAAGAGGCAATGTCCTCTTGAAAGGTTCTTGGAATTCGTCTCTTGGGGGGCAGGAGCCAAACCTCCTTGTTGACAGTATCAGTTTCAACACCTGGGCCATTTGTCTTCCTAGGTGGGTTCTTCAGTCTCGGACTGATTTTGCATGGCATCTTCGCCGCTCCTTCTTTGTTTCCGTGCGACAGCGCACACAGCTGTGTACCACCGTTTTTCCCCTGCCTTTGCCTGAGTCTTCCAGTTGGTGTTGGGGTTCTTATGCAGGTCTTTCCAAGAGGAGGCTGTCCAAGCTTGTCCGTGCCAGGTTGCTGCATGTCCTTGTCTTTGCCTTGGACTTCATGTACCTTGGTCGTTACCCTACTGTGGAGGAACTTGCCCGGAGACCGTTTGCTCCTCAATGCGATGTCTTCACACGTTTGAGGTCTCTGGTTGCGGTGTGTGGATCATCTGGTGAACCGTTTCCTCTTGCACCAGGTCGATCCGGTCCTGAATTAGGTGCAGCACTGATGCAGCTTGAAAAGTTAGTTTCGAATGACCCTGTCTTCCAAGGGGGGTACATGAATGGACCTGTTGGATTTCGCGAGGATCCGGCCTTGTTTCCCAGGGATGATTTTCCTCAGTTGTCACCCTACCGAATGCTTGATGCGTCTCGCTTGCGGCTTGTCGGTTGTGGAAATTGGCCAATGGAGAAGTTCATCTGTGGTCCTTTGTGGCTCCCGTTTCAAGAGCCGGCCATACTTAGACATGGGCTTGATGTGGACTTTTCAGCTGCACCGAACTTCAAAAAGGAGTCACATGATGAATGCTTGCGACTTGTGAAGTTGTGGGACTCCAAGGGCCTTGCGAGGTTGTTTGAGGAGCCTGTTGAGGAGGGCATGTTCTGCCGTGTCTTCAATGCCTTCAAGAACTCTGAATGTGACAGGCAGATTGGCGACAGAAGGCTTGTAAACATGTCTGAACTGAGCTATGACGGCCCTTCCCGTCATCTTCCTCCGGGGCCGACCCTTTGTCAGCTCCGACTTGACAGACATCGGGAAAAGTTTTGTGCCTCTGTGACAGATAGGCGGGATTTCTACCACCAGGCAGCTGTGACACCCGAGCGAGCCCAAACAAACCTGTTGCCGTTTGAGTTTCAACCTGCTGAACTTGAGAAGCTTGATGCCTGGGGTTGTTTCCATGCGGAGAGGGCTGCAAGACGTTCAAGCGACAGGGTTGTTGTTGGGGATAAACTTGGACTTTTAAACGATAGGCCTAGGCTTAAGAGATGGTCCCCAAAGCCCCTGTTTGCCGGGTTCTCCTCACTCTTTCAAGGAGATCACCTTGGTGTTGAGTTCGCACTGTGTGCCCACCAAAAGCTTCTTGAAGATGCCGGCTTGCTTGACCCAAGGCATCAGGTCAAAGGTCACTGTCCGTTCCCAGTTGGTCCTGTGTACTCTGGCTTGGTCATTGATGATTTCTTCCTCATTGGCCGTGAGAGCATTGGAACTGAGGCTCATGACAGTGCAGCATATAAGGCCCTTGCTGAAGCCCGTAGGGTTTATGATGCTGAAGGCCTGCTGGGCTCCAAGGAGAAAGACGTTGAAGCCTCTGATGTTTTCAAAGCGGCCGGTGCGGAAGTTGTGTCTGACTCTCATGCGGTGCAATGTGGTTTTGTGACTGTTGGTGCACCTCGTGCCAAAAGATTGGCCCTTGCAGCCTTGTCACTAAGGACCGCCAAGCTGCCTGGACTTTCACCGCAGCTTGCCTCACGCTTGGCGGGAAACTGGTCCTCTGTTCTGCTGTACCGAAGATGCTTGAGCAGCGTTGTTGATGGACTGTTTGCACTGGGGTCTACATGCCTTGAGTCTGCTGAAGGTCAGATTGTTCCGTTGCCCAGAAAGTTTGCCCGTGAACTTGTCTTGCTGTCCGTCTTGTCGCCGTTGATTTGCACAAATGCAGCGGTTGAGTACCTTGGGTCTCTGTTTGCCTCTGACGCTTCGCTTGCGAGGGGTGCAGTCGTCAGGACAGAAGTTGACACCTATGAGGCCGAAAGGTTGTGGCTTGACTCAGATAAGAAAGGGGCCTACTCCTTACTTGACAATGGATTCAAGGAGATGCTGAAGCATGTCGGAGAGTATGAAGGTGAGGAGCAGGACCCCCTGCCCTTAGTACGCCCAAAGGCCTCTCCACTGTTGTACTTTGACTTTGTTGAGATCTGTGGTGGAGTTGGCGCAGTTACTTCTGCCGCAAATGAGCTTGGCTTGTCTTGTGCACCTCCGTTGGATTTGTCAGCTTCCCGTCACTATGATGTTGGTGACTTGCGTCTGTTGGAGTGGGTGATCTACATGATCGAGGAGAACCGCTTTCGCTCTTTCTTGTTGGAGCCACCTTGCACCACTTTTTCTCCTGCAGCCCACCCTTGCTTGCGAAGCTATGCTCTGCCATATGGTTTCGACCGGAGTCATCCGCGTGTCGTGCATGGGAACTGCTTGGCCTTTCGATCTCTCTTGTTGTTGAGGGTTGGGCACCGCCATAGGCGACCTTGCGGGCTTGAGCAACCTCGGCGCTCAAAAATGGCATGGCTGCGGGAGTGGATTTCCTTGGTTTCCCTTGATGACTTCGAGGAAGCCATAGTGGCTGCTTGCATGTTCGGTTCTCCGCACCAGAAAGAATTCCGTTTCCTTCTTCACCTTGTTTCAGCTGCTGCCTTGGAGACCAGGTGCACCAGAGACCACCAGCATGTGAGAATACAGGGGAAATATACAAAGAAGTCGGCTATATACACCCCCGAGCTTGGCATGCATTTGGCTTTGGCTTTTCGTGCTGCCTTGAGGCGTGTTGTCTTGGCCGAAGATCCTGAGTTCTCTTGTGATGGGCTTGAGTCAGTCGTTGTGAATGACTTGATGTGCTGCTCCAACTGGAAGCTCCAAAACAGCTGGGAGTGGAAGAGGCCTAGCCACATAAATGCACTTGAGGTTTCAGCAGGGGTTTCTGTCTTGAAAACGGCTGGACAAGAAAAGCCCCATTCGAGGGTCATCTGCTGTGTTGACTCCTCTGTTGCGAGGGGGGCTTTGACCAAGGGTCGTTCAACTTCTGTCCTTCTTCAACCTCTTTTGCGGCGGTCTGCAGTGTGGCAAGTTTGCTTTGACCTCTACCCAGTTTGGCCCTTTTGTCCTACCAGACACAATGTTGCAGACGATCCCACGCGATCTGTCAACCTGAGGAAGAGCTGCCCGCTGAGCATCAGGGGCCGGAGAGATGTTGACTATCGGCTGTTGCATCGATGCGGGCTCCGCCGCTTTGCTGCGAATTGGGTGCGTCTCTTTCTCCTTGTCAGCTACCTCCAACCTGCTGATGGACTTTCCTGTGAATCCTCCGTGGACTTTGAACTGGCTGAATGCATTTTCCCAGCCCTCTCTGCCATGATTGCTCTTGTGCTTGGTGTCTGCTGGTCCGTCTGTCTCCTTGGTGCGGTTGTCACTGTCTTTCGGATCTGGTGGATTTCCTTACGGAGGCACTGTCATCATGGTCGTTGGGTTGTGTGGTTCGTCTTTGTCTGTTCTGCTAGAGCCCTTGCACCACTTAGCCCTCGTTTTGATGGATTTCAGTTGGGTGCGCTTGCCATGGAACCTGGATCGGCGGCTGAGCGTCAGAGAGCCGCTGCGCGAGGAAGTACAGTGCTGACAGGGGATAGGGTTATACTGGAAGCGACACGACAGCGAAGGAAGAGATACCTGAAGCAGTTTCAAGTCTGGCTTTGGGGCACAAAAGGGATTTCCTTGAGTTTTCTTTTACAGCAGAAGCCTCCTGACCCTGAAAAGATATGCGATTGGTTGGTGGCCTATGGTCGAGAGCTTTTCAAAGCGGGAAAAGCCTATGGGATTTTTGCTGAGACAATCAATGCAGTTTCAGCAGCGCGGCCTCACCTGAGAAAACAGATGACGCTGGCCTGGGATTTTGCGTATTCCTGGGTTGCGGATGAGCCGTTCTCCCACAGGCCGGCAATGCCTGCTTCAGTTCTCCTGGCTGTACTTTCAGTTGCAATACTTTGGGGATGGATCGAAACAGCAGCAATCCTTGGTTTGACTTGGGCTGGAGTTCTCAGGATTGGCGAGGCCTTACAGGCCGTGAGGTCCGACCTTGTGCTGCCAGAGGACGCAGCGCCTGGAATGACTCATGCTTTGCTGAGAATTAGGGAGCCCAAGACTCGTGGGCGCCACGCTCGTCACCAAGCTGCAAGAGTTGACCCAGTCGACATCGTTCAGCTTTTAAGGATTGCCTTTTCGCAGAAGAACCGTGATCAGAAGCTTTGGCCGTTTTCTGCTGCAACCTTGAGAGAGGTTTGGTGATCTTCTGCGAGCTGTGAAATTGCCATCAGGTGAGAACAGCTCCAGGCAATTTGATCTTTCCTCCCTGCGTCCAGGGGGAGCCTCATGGCTGCTGTCTTGTTGCGAGGACAGTGAAGTAGTCAGGAGACGTGGAAGGTGGGCCACCACAAAAACAATGGAGATTTACCTCCAAGAGGTGATGTATGTGACGTATGTGGAAAAGCTGCCGAGGATGACCAGAGAAGCAATTCAGACTTGTGCAGCAGGATTTCCAACCCTTTTACAACATGCACAGTTTTTCCATGATGCTGCAATTCCTTGTAGTGCATGGTATTCCCTGCTGCGAGAGAGACGGACTTTCGGAACATAAGGGGTGTGTGGGTTCAGAGACATATGCTGCTATGGCAACAGCACAGGTTGCAGCAGCACAGACCTCCCTCAGAAGCACGGAAAAGGGAGCGCCTGCAACTTGTTTGCAAGTTGCAAAGTGAACTTGAGTGGCATCAAGAACCCCGCCCTGTTGTTTTGTACAATCCCTGCCCATATGTCCTCTCGCAGCGGGTTCAGAGACATATGCTGCTATGGCAACAGCACAGGGTGCAGACAGACCTCCCTCAGAAGCACGGAAAAGGGAGCGCCTGCAACTTATATATCTATGTATATCTATATATACATGACAATATATTTTTGACATTAGTGGGATCCGGGATGTATAGGTATCACCATCGTTCTTCTAGTTCATTTCATTGATATCCAATATTCAATATCCATTGATTATATATATATATACACACATATTTGCAATCTATATATGTATATTAACACATAGATAGTAATGTATATAGATATACATATCCATACATCTGGATATGTATATCTATATACATTACTATCTATGTGTTAATATACATATATAGATTGCAAATATGTATATATATAATCAATGGATATTGAATATTGGATATCAATGAAGTGAACTAGAAGAACGATGGTGATACCTATACATCCCGGATCCCACTAATGTCAAAAATATATTGTCATGTATATATAGATAGATAGACACACATTTTTTTTTACATTTGTTTTTGTAGATAGACATAAATTTACATATTACATATCCATCACAGAAAGTCATGAAGCTTTTCCACATGTCCCGCCGTGCCACGAGGCTTCACCACTTGGGTCTACTTCACCTCCCGAGTGAAGGCCCTGGGAAAGGATGCCGCCTTTCGGGAGGTGGGGCCGTGGAACCGGCGAAACCGGGGACGCCGGATGGTTTTCCGATGTGGGATGTTTTTCGGGATATAAAATGATGTAAATAATGGGAGTTCACCTTGATCACTTGATGATTTCAAGGACTTAAACTTGATTTCTAGATTTTTAAACCATCCAACATGTGAATTTGTTGACAAATATTGATTAATAACCATTGATTAACACTCAACTTAACGGGACTTGAATGGGATTTCATGAAAAATATATCATGAGATATATACCAGCCAATTATCATATACTGTTCAACCCCCTGTTGGTTGATGATTATAGGGGGTTATACTACCCAATAGATTGGGGATTGTCATCATCCATTAATGGAATTCCCATGAACCATCCAGTATAGTGGAACGACAGAGCGTTTTGAACACTGCTCATCAGAAAAAGTACCCTCTAGTAATCTGACATAGCCATTGAAAATGGCCATAGAAAGAATAGGTAAATCATCTAGAAAATTGTAATTTTATATGGCTATATTAAATTACGATAGGGTAAGGATTTAGCCAGTAGAAATCCCATTTCACCGCGCAGTGAAACATCAAAGTTGTTTTTTTTCACCAGCTAGAACATGGGGCAGCTGATCAGCCAAAAATCTTTGGAGACATCATTTTTCAGGTTCCATGTCCGAGGAGAGCACGGTCCAAATTCACTGAACCATGTATTTCCAATATTTCCTATATTTCCTATATTTCGTTCATTTTCGTTCTATTTCGTTCTATTTCCATGTATATTTTCCATATATTTCCAGCTTGTTTCCAGGTGAAGCATCCGCATTTTCCCAGGCGCTGGATCAGGCGCATGCAGGGGGTGACTTCACCTACCAGGCGAAGGCGTGGAACGTGTGGCGTGGAGGTGTGTTGAGGACAATACATGGGGACATTTTTGTAGAGTTCCTGGGGTGATTGTTTGGATTTTTTCTGGGATTCTTTGGAGGATTTTTTCCGACTTTTTTGAGTTTGGATTGAATTTAAGGAGGATTTTTTTTTTTTCGATTCTTGGGTGATTTGGGGATGAACTACACGGTATTCGCGGATTTCGACCCGTCACTGAAACTTGCGTGTATAATTGATAATGTGACCTAATGTAATTCAGCCTCATAGATTTGGACACACCAAATCCCCTGCTTTTCATCATCATCATTCAAGTTGAAATTCTAATTTTTGGTGTATCCCTCATTTTGAGACAAACCTATTGGCTCCTGAATGTAGGGGTCGCCCCTGCCCAGCTTGCCCACCGGCCAGTGCGATGTGGACCCTGCGACGGAGGTGGGGAATTGTGATGGAGGGTTGGGAAACATGGCACGGCATCCCGTCCAAATGATGGTTAGCCAGTGGATGGAAAGGGGCACCCCATTTTCAGAGAAACTTCATCTAGTGTCTTTCTGTGGTTGCCACCTGCTACGAAGGTTCCGCAGTGTGCTGCACAAAACTGCCATGCAAAAATGGTGAAATTGCCAACACAGAAAGGCCTTTGACTCCACCAAAAAGAGGGAGATATAAACGAGAAGA
Source organism: Symbiodinium sp. clade C Y103 (assembly GCA_003297045.1). Classification (NCBI taxonomy): domain Eukaryota; class Dinophyceae; order Suessiales; family Symbiodiniaceae; genus Cladocopium; species Cladocopium sp. clade C. The sequence goes on along the minus strand of BGPT01002384.1, from coordinate 28,200 downwards.
CCAGTGGTGACAGCGGAAGCAATCCAAGAGACTCGTGGAATCTCACCTCATGCAAATATCTCAGGGGATTAAACTTAGTGATCAATTTTGATGAATTTCATTTTCCATCTAGAGCATTTTGAATGGTAACAATCTTCATTCATTTTTGGAAAGATCCCGTTGGGATAATGATGTACGTGTCATGCTACAAACTTCCATTTGTACTGTTGAGAATCACAAATTCTCATTATGATTATCCCCAGCTTTTCATCCTGGATCTCTGTTGTGATGATCTTATGACAGGCGAACCTGACGAAAACTGGCATCCTCAAAAAGTAAATACTCTAGAGAGGGCGGACTTTCTCTTGCTGCCAGGGTTGAATTATCATCGTCCTGCTGGCAAAACCTCCAGTTCTGTTGCTCTCCATTTTCATGGTCTAAATCCACATCTGTGTGGGTGAAATCCCAACCTTGGCGAAACCATCATTTTTCCGACTTTTTCATCTCATGTCCAGCATAAAAAAACACAAAAATCAGATTTTTTGCCATAACTTCTACCCCTATTCTTGATGGATAATCAATAGATTGCTTTAAGGGAGAATCTACAGGAAACCATGGTTTTTACCATCAAATCTAGGGTTTTCCTGTAAATATTCCCTTAAACCAATCCAATCAGTTCCCTTTTTTCGATGCCTCTCCGATCCCCAACGGCGTGATCCCCGCGAAGCCGTGTTTGCGAGGCCTTGGACGCCAAGGCGGAGCGCCGCGCGGCGCGCGCAGAGCGGCAGAAGCTGCGGCAGCAGAAGAAGGCGAGGACGATCCGATGGGGATTTCCTGGTGATTTAATGGTTTAGTTGGAGACTGAAACTGTGAAATACTGTGAATATCTATCAATTCTTGCGGATTTCCTGGTGATTTAGCAACAAACTGATGATACCAGTAGTACCGCACAAGGCGGTGGCGGAAGTTTCAGGAATAGCAAACTATAGGAAAGGTGAGTTGCTGTGAATGATGGATGGCAGAGCGAA
>BGPT01002384.1:9000-23436 GCA_003297045.1 Symbiodinium sp. clade C Y103 | reverse complement strand
GAACTTCCTCTTGTAACTTGTAAGACGCTCTTGATGCTACGCTGTGAACTTCCTCTTGTAACTTGTAAGACGCTCTTGATGCTACGCTGTGAACTTCTTCTTGTAACTTGTAAGACGCTTTGGATGCTACGCTGTGAACTTCCTCTTGTAGCTTGTAAGACGCTTTTGATGCTACGCTGTGAACTTCCTCTTGTAGCTTGTAAGACGCTTTTGATGCTACGCTGTGAACTTCTTCTTGTAACTTGTAAGACGCTCTTGATGCTACGCTGTGAACGTCTTCTTGTAACTTGTAAGACGCTCTTGATGCTACGCTGTGAACGTCTTCTTGTAACTTGTAAGACGCTCTTGATGCTACGCTGTGAACGTCTTCTTGTAACTTGTAAGACGCGCTTGATGCTACGCTGTGAACTTCCTCTTGTAGCTTGTAAGACGCTCTTGATGCTACGCTGTGAACGTCTTCTTGTAACTTGTAAGACGCTCTTGATGCTACGCTGTGAACTTCCTCTTGTAACTTGTAAGACGCTCTTGATGCTACGCTGTGAACTTCCTCTTGTAACTTGTAAGACGCTCTTGATGCTACGCTGTGAACTTCCTTTTGTAACTTGTGAGATGCTCTTGATGCTTGTGAACTTCCTCTTGTAACTTGTAAGACGCTCTTGATGCTACGCTGTGAACTTCCTCTTGTAACTTGTAAGACGCTCTTGATGCTACGCTGTGAACGGCAGGTTTGTGGAAGTTTGTTCCAAAAACTTGGACAACCCTTGCGGTGTTTTCAACTGAAAGGACTTATTTTTTGTCCGCGTTACAGGGAATTTTGACCCTCATGTATTTGAGAAATTTCATTGATGTTCTTGAAACACCCACGAGGGTTGCAAATTCCATTGAAACGCTTGAAAATGGCTCATTTCAAAGTTGAAAACACTCCAGCGCTCCTACGGGCGACGTGACCATGTATTTGGGCCTCCTTATTGATTCTTATCTCTGTCTAGATTTATGCCTGGTACGTTTCATATGCATATAGAATATATGTCAAGCTTGTGTTACTTCAAAATGGGATGATGCCGAAAATTATCGGGCCATTTGTGGTTCCCAATGTGTCTTCCATTTTGGCCCTTACCTACGTTGAGTCATGATAGTATCCCCATTTTATCCCATTTTCTGGTGGTCCATCCGTTATCCTAGTCTCTTGGTGGTCAACTCTCTCGTTTCCCTTCCACTTTCACGACCCATATCCACTTTTCCTGCTGGTTCATCATGCATTTCTGCTGGTTATACTTCAAACACATCCAATTCTTCACCCGCAGACATGCACTTGAATTCCATTTAGGCTGGCGAATCTAGTTTTTTGTTGTCATGCCCACTGATGTTGGTTAAGCCCCCAGTTTTGGTGGTGAAAGCCACATTTTCACCAACTCGATCCTACAAAGATCCACGTTTGTCCAGGGAAAGTGCCGAGGGCCAACTCCTCTTCGCCCCTCCCACCCGCGACAGCTGGGACCTTTGGGCGGGGGGTTCGTCATGTCATGGGGGTCAGCCTCAGGGGGTCAGGGTTACGGTGGGTTGGTCGAAACATGTAGATTTGTACTTCCTACCAATGACTCAGAAGTCGGAATACCTCAAAAATAAATGGATCCTATGTCATTGGTTGTAAGTATAAAATGATTTAAACTTCAATTCATAGGTCAAAAAAGAGATTTTTCACCAGCAAAACTGGTGAATTGATGCGGACTTTACCCCAAACATGGTGGATTTCACAGGCAAGAAATGGGTCTAACCCTGAATCATGATGGGTTTCTACCTGCAATGAGGGTTGAAGTGCTGCAGGAAGATTTTACGAACACATGGGCATTTAACGAGCGAGAAATTGGCATTTGACCGTCAATGCAATGTCTACCCCAATTTCTGTTTCCATTTATTTCAAAGAACGGCAATGCCCCAAGATAACACTTTGAGAATAGGGAATAGGATGATAAACCATGGAATCGTTCGGGGTACCCTATTGTGAGACAAACCCAGATGGTAAACTGGCTTCTTGCCTAAACATCCCATATTGTTTGGGATAGCACCTTCTCCTGAAGTTTGGCGTGGCTTATGGTTGGCTTTTGGTGACCACCTTTGGGTTGCAATCTCGTGTGCTAAATTCTGGCTAGCTCGCACCCCCAGTAATCCACGTTGATGACGATCTTCAACGGGGTTCAACTCTTTCTCGCCTTTCCCATCCTTACTTCTCAGGATATATTGCAGTTGAACCATCTGTTTATGAGATGGATTTGAACCGCCAACCTCAGAATTCTCAATAGACAAAAATGATGTCACCTCAACCGAACCCCGACAGAACCCAAGTGATTGTTTTGACAAATCTCTATGATGACTCTCAGAACTGCTGGCCTAGTCGCCTTGATTTTTGAGAAGACTTGGCCATGGATCTTCGCAGTTCAAACGCTGCCACCTGGATCAAGGACTGTCCCAACAAACAGAAATATCCAGGAGAAAAATCAATCTAACAGTGGACTTGGTACCGGTAACGGCTATGGAATTGGAAATCATCTATGGCAGGCCGAAAAAAAACTTGATCCCTTGCAAATTTCAGTTTCTGGGACCATTTTTGACCATCTTGCGTTAGAGTTCAGCTAGTTCTTCATCCCCGGTAGATCCACCATGATGGCTTTGGCAGCGTTGCTGTTGTCAGTGGCACTGGCCGATATACCCTTGGCCACCTTCGATGGGGCCACTGCCTTTGAGTTTCAGGCCAGGGGCCTGGTAGAGGCATTGTTTTCAATCGCCCCAACAGCATGGAAGATGAGATAGAATGATGTACATGCATATATACTTTTATATATAGATACAATTTTGGAATCTTCATTTTAATTTTCAGCCAAGTTTGGCCTGTTTTGCTTTGTCCGGCAAATGGTTTTCCCCCACCACGGCCAGTTTTCTGTGGAAACCCTGGGCGCGAGGGACTGCGCGACCGATCCAAGTCGGGATGGAGCAATTTTCACCTGGATTCGCAGCAGCACGTGGGAATCTTTGCGGGTGAGGTGCGTGTTGGGGGCTGCTGGGGTCACGTTGGTTGGATTGGTTCGGTGTGGCCACCCCAAAGGATGTAGTAGAAGGTCAAGTACACAGCACGACCCCACCTGAATTTGCGTTCAGGGGTGCAGAACATGCGAGAGGGAGGAAACTCAAGAAATGGCATGACCAACCATTTTGATGGGGTACTATCTGCCAACCAAACATAGCAATTGCATACCCACAATTACACTGTATGCAGATTAGTTTTTCCGCGAAGTCCAGAGATTTCGCCAGTTTAAATTCGTGGAAGGCACCCATATGGCACCCATATTTCTTGACCCATCGCAAGACTCCACCGGCGATTTCAAGCTGTGTCAAACTTCCTGGGTAAATCTCCATCGTTTGGTCAAGAAAATTTAGACGCAACCTACCCAGGCTATGTCTGAATATACGTTACTTACGATTAAATCCACTGGTCAATACTCATTTTCCCCATTGAAATGGCTAGAACTGGGCGGCAAACTTCCCGGTTTTCAGACACGAATCCGATTTGTATCACTGGATCATCGCCATCTTCAAGTGGCTAGATCAACTAATGACAACCTCTGTGTTTTTTGTCTTTCTTCTGAACATGGATAGTGGGGTATCCTAAAATTTGATGCTTAAGAAAACCATGTGCCCCATCATTTGATGGCCATGAATTGGGGTATCCGCCATTTTCAGACAGACCCACTTGTGGTAAGTATAATGTCAACTTTGGATGAATTAAGTCTGGTTGATCCCAAATTTTGGTGGGACATCTCAAGCCTGGTTCTGAACCAGCTCCAGTTCTCCCTCTTTGCTTTCTGAGTGAAACCGAGCCCAAAATGGCAGGTGGTCGATGATGGCCTCCAACAATCAGGATCAATCAAGGTGCCGAGGAAAATCTGTCAGGAAGGCAGGTCCCTGAAAGTTACCACTTGGAAGATCCTGGTAGATTTTGATAGTTCATTGTTGACATCTTGGGAACCTACTTTTTTTGGCGGGAGTCATGTGAAATGTCAGCAGTGCCAATCAGATCTGGATTAGAGATGCAGACAAACATCGTTGACCCACCAACTTCCGTAGTCGCTTCCATCGTACGGAGGAATCCGGCTGAAGCAAAAAATGTGCTTTCAAGAAGACTATTCGGCCATTGCGAAATCGGGGGGGACAGTTCTCTTGGTTGTAGTCTCAAGGTGCTCGTTGTAGAATAGTCTTGGGTCAACTCCAAACGAGTTGAGAAGAATCCATTGATGAATTGGCACATTGTCATGATTATTTTTATTATCATTATATATGATTATTATGATTCTTCTTCTTCTTATGATCATTATTTTTGGTCCGTTATATCATTATTGGTTGTTTTTTGGACCTTACCATGTGCCTACAGAAATTGTGGCATGACATCCTCGCTTCGCCCATGTCTTGACGGTCCCCTACTGGAATTCTGCATCCTTTTGGGGAAGAACCCACTGAGATTACAACTCCCACAAAGATAATAGCTCACTGATATACATCTAGAATTACTACACATATCATATATACATACAAACACACACACACACATTGCATATATATATATATATATATGTATACATTGCATATATATATATATAATGTATACATTGTATATATATATATACAATATATATATATATATATATACACAATATATATATATAAATACACAACACACACACATATATATATATATATATACACATATACACATACATATTGTATATAGAATACATTGCGGGATATTGATATGCCATGTAAAAAAACAGTTCTTGGCATCAGGCAGTGGCCTCCGGCACCTTTCCGGACGCCTCCGCCGGTAGTTCCTCGGGGGCCGCCGTGGTGTTGCTGGTAAGGAGCCGCACGCCGGAGCAGGTGCTAGGGGGGGGTGGGGTGGGTGGGTTGGGGGTGGGTTGGAGGGGTGGGAAAACCTGTTGGGATATACCTAAACTATGATGATTCAATGCTGAGGATTTCTATGATCAATGTGAATTTAAGTAGAATGGAGGTACGTTAGTACCATATAAAACCATATTTTGTGGGGACATCCCTTGAAATTTAGCCCTTACATAGGCCTTTTGTGGTAGGGACCGTCATTTTAGGTACCTGAAATGGCAATTGGTTATTATTCGTAGTGATGAAGATGATGATGATGATGATGATGATGATGATGATGATGATGATGATGATGATGATCCAAGTGAAATTATAATGCAACAGCGTTGGTAATTCAGATAAATATACCATCAACAAATCCCATTGACAAAAAGGGGTCAACAAAGACCCAGTGACCAACATCGATCTATGGATCATCTGGGTTTCGCCAACCAAGGTGTTCACTTCTCAGAGGGTAAAAAACGACGATTGAAAATCAGTTGCCGTGAAACAAGGGGTTGTTTGACACTGAACTTTGATGGTCAACAACTGTCCTAAATCCACTTGGTACGTCAAATCTTCCGTCTCCATACCCATATGATGTGCATACCTCCAGCTGATCCGTGAGTATTCGCTTCCCCCAAAAGATGGGATGCTTTGCCAGGCAACATCTGTGGATTTGTTTTTGAAATGCCTTGGTCTTGAGGAGCGCAAACCAGCTTTGGTAAATCCCGATGCCCCCTTCAATGCCAACAATGAAGCTTTGGATACACCACCATGATTAGAAAAGCGCCGCTTTCAGCGCCCGCTCCATGGCTCTCATGGCGAATCAAACACAGGTTAGAAAATGACCCCAGAAGAAGGGATGCAGCTCAACTGCGGGCACCAATGTTTTGGTCCAGTCAAAAAAACCCGGAGCCAATTTGCTTAGAACAACTCCATGATGTTTTTAATGGATGCGACTCAAACCCACTCTCTTGAGTTTTCTTGCCACATTTTTTTCAATCATCTAAATGTTAATTCGCTTTGAAACCTGAAATCCCCAACCTTTCTTAATCTCGAATCCCCAACTCCCCTAGCTGCCTGTGTTTCTTCCACCATGGCTGCGCTGTCGGCCCTGTGGAGTAGCGCCAAAGGGGCGCTGTGGTCATGGCTTGGGGTCTTGAGCGCCATTGCAGTGACGGTCATCGTCTATGCCCTGGTCCGCAGCTGGGCTTGTGAGGAGTACCCGGAGTACCCCAACATGATCCTACCATGGCTGGGGGAAGACACTTCATTCCTCTTCACAATGGGGAATTGTTGTCGTTTTTTTTAAAGAGGTCAATATCTTACCCCTAGGATTTCCCCCATTAAAACCAGCAAAACTCCAGTCCAAATCATCCACCAACCGTCATTGAGGGGTTCCAACCTTACTGTTGAAGGATCATATACCAATGGAACCATCAACCGCCAGGGCTCAACTGCTTGGATGATCATCCTAGCAACTGGTTAACAACCCTGGTTCACAAGTCCCTTAGGCGGGGTTGTCTCTTACACAGATACTAGATATAGATAGCCGGAGCGTTGGATAAGACTCCAACAGGTTGAACCCAAATTACAAGACCCCGAAACGGCATCAGTGATTGTGGCCGGACCCCTCAAATTCTCATACAGTGAATTCTTATACGGTGCTTGAGCTGCATATATGGATAGCTTACAGGTGGTTGCCAACCACGATCCGTGGGAAGATCCTCCAAGAACCATTGCGCCCAATTCTGCCGCATTGCACCCAGGCACCTTCGACACCTTCTGCTCTGCTGATGAGTCGGATGCCAGCTGTCGCGCCAAGCATGCCGTCCTGAACTGCACGGTGCTGATGGCAGGTCTGTGGGTGGCTGGCAAGCCACACAGTGCTGTTGCTTGGATGCAGGAGGAGGGGGAGGACGAAGGTTATGATGGTTGGAAAACTTCGCATCTCCATTGCTGTTGGTCCAACTCCTTGCTTTTTGGATGGAACAATCATTAGCCAAGGGTGAAGTGGACCAGTGGTGTGGATTGCCGCCCTGACATCTCAGAGCCCCCTTGTGACAGGCATCAGTACGGGGCTTCTGTGCAAGTCCAAACCACCGGGACAGGAACCACCAAGTACTTGAAGCTATTTGCCTACCTTCATGGACCTCAGGATCACAACCACCAGCGGGTTTGGAATCTAATACACACTGTCCAGACTGGTTGGAACATCTTTCAGCCTCTCAGGTAGTTGCGCTGTTTCCAGTGATCTTTTTGCCCATGATGGGTGTGGGCGGGCACCACTACAGACTGGACGAAAAGTACTTCAACAAGGCAAGCTCCGCTGTTGTGGCGCATCTGTCGTGATGAAAACTCTCTCCAGTTTTTGCCATGTTCACGGTGTGACACTTACATAAGTAGAATACCACCCAAAAGGATAGAAAAGATATTGATCACTATTGAGGCTACTATTCTTGTTTAGGGCTTGCTATGCACATGTCTTATTCAGATATATTATATTCATAAGGAATGACAGGAACCCTGTGATGGAACTGGATACCGCCCCCCCATAGAGACGAACCGTGGTGATGCAAAACAGTTGTTGGGTTAGAACAAGGTAAGCCTACTATCCGTATTAGGAAAATCATCGGAAAAGATAGGCGAATTGTCATTGTCAACCATGGTTGACGATATAACTATATTGCCCGGTTTCTGTTGGTTCCATCCCCATCGTTGGTGGTCCCATTCCTCAATTATCTTCTGGAAAACTTGCGAAACATGTATATATATATATATATGCTTACATTGCTCCCTTGAAGCCTGTGATTCTGCCACCCGATCCTGCATGGTTTTTCATTTTTGTTACTACCTATTGCTACTACCAACTTAGCTATTATAAATCAGCTTTAAATCCCATGAATTTATGTGGTTTTCCCATGGTTTCATGGCAGGTGAACTTCATCTTGCTGGGAAGCTTCTTATTGGCCTTCGCCATTGAGGAGGTTGGTTTGCATCATCGCTTGGCGCTGAAGGTACTGTCCATGGTGCCCGGAGACCCTAAGGCGTGGCGGGACCGCTGGCTGCGGTGTGAGAATGGGGTGATAGGAAGCCTTAAAGACGCCATTTTCGCTTTTTTTATTCTTTTGATGGTATTATTACGATCATCATCATCATCATCATCATCATCATCATCATCATCATCATTTTGATGCTTTCTTCCTTTTTCCCCTGGTTGGGGAATCACCATCTAAATCAGCAGGCAAGAAAACCTCTGGGTTGACTTTTTCATGCCACCTAGGTTTGAGTGACATGGCCATAGGGGCCGGAAGTATTTGGTGATTCTGGTGGAGGATTGCCCTCTGGGAATTCAAACATGTCTTGCTGCAAAACCCAGCAGTTAGTTCGATGATTTTCCCAGCTATAGACCTCGATTTTAATTCGGGGATTTCCCTGCCAGCCATGTTTGATTGCCAAAGGGTATAAGGGTGGTAGAAGAAGGGCTCCAGAAATGCCGCTCTTTAATTTCTCGAAATATTGGTCAACATTCATTAAACATTGGTGATAAGTCAGACACATCTCTGGGGCTATGTGAAGACATGAAGCATATCTAAACTTTTGTCCTTTCATTTTTGGGCCATCGATAAACCAACCACTGTCGCAGTTGAAATCCTGATTTTTAGACGGTAGAGAATCACACTACATGAATCCATTGAAGTAACAACATCCAAAACCTTTTTCCCCCCTTTTTAGCATTCCATCCCCATTTCAACAATCAAGAACAAACCCAAGTTTCATCCATAGTATCTTGGAAATCAGTCAAATGTGTGGTCCCATAGTCACTCTCCCCATTTTCTCCACCTTTTTTCGTTGTGTGGGAGTTCGTTTCGCCTGACCGCAGATGGTCCTGCTAGCGATGATGCTGATCAGCGCCGCACTGTCAGCCTTTATGTCCAACACCGCAACGGCTTCGCTGATGTGCCCCTTGGCCAGCTCCCTTTATGAAGAGATGAAGGAAGTGACGAGCGAGCGCCAGGAGATTTTTTGGGATGGAGGGGATGATTGTATTGGCTAGCCCGGATGAATAAGACCCAGAACCAGAGTCGTTTACTAGTGGGCAGGAATTATCATTGCGACCTAATGGTGGGGGGAATTGTGAATTTACTAATGAATCCGAATTGTATGGGTGGTGAGTGATTTTCCGCAAGAACGGTTGCTCCACTTTAGCCTTTGAAGGTGCCTTGAAACATGTTTCGTTAGAGAACAATGATGGAAGATGATGGAAAATCACCCATTTATAGTTGACTTTCCCATTAAAACCTTTATTTATAGAGGATTTTCCATTGCCACGTTTGATTCCCGGAGGGTAAATCTTGCTGTCCTGCTCACCCTTCCCTTTCCAAAATCCAAACTTTCTCAGGTAGTGTTCCCGAGGCAAAGGGCACCAACAAATCCATTCAAAAACCATATCAAGGCATGGTATAGACTGTATCAACTCAACATCTTTTCACAGACAGTTCCATTTTTTCCCCTCATTTTTCCACCATTTTTCCCCGCAATCCCTGTCGCAGGAGTCGGCCAGAGACAGCGACAGCCAGGGCACTGAGTCGGATAGCGAGACGAGCAGCGAAAAGGAACGTAACACGGAGATGGCGGCGTGCCCCGGCGAAAGATTCGGCGATTTCGCCGAGAAACCTGGGAGATTTTGAAGGAGGAAATATGGCCATGGGTACCCTGGTAGCTAATTAACATCAAAATAGCTGGTAAATCGGTGTTCATCCCCCTAAGACTGGCATTTATAGGTATTGATCCATAGCCATATGGGTATGGGTCAAAATTAAGGACCTTTGGGATCACAGATTTTAGTGGACATGTTTAAGATTAACCATCCATTTATTTGGGGTACTCAATTTTGACCCATACCCATATGGGAATGTAATTTGAATAGGAATATCATAGAATTTAGGACTTCGGCATGGAATTCAGGTGTTCTTTCTTGTTTTTAAATGTGGGTTTCACTCGGGGAAACTGTAGAAACATATGCAAAAGGTCAGTTAGAGATTGATTATGGTGATTATGGGGGGTTTTGCCATATTTCTTTAAAGAAACACTGGGAATGTACACATTTTCTAAATTTGGATATGATTTGGTTTCTATATTTCCCATAAACTAGTTGGATATATTTCCCATAAACCCGAGTTATTGGACTTATATTTGGACCAGCTTAGCGAACGAACTGGGGCACCAGCTTCGAGGAAGAAAAGGTGGATTTCACTGGGAGAAATATGTGCGGAATTGTCTGGATGATTTTGGAAAACGGTCATGATTTGACATGATTTTGACCCGAAACCATCCAGAATTAGGGAATAGATCAACACAAATGGGAGATTTAATCGGAAAGAGATGCGGAGTACATTGGAAAGAAGTGTTGTTTAGCAAGGACAGCTTGAATAGATTCACCATACTGGAACGTTTAGGAACCGGAACCAAACATTGGGATATGAGATGATATAAGGTGGACGTTTGACCCTACAAAATTGGAGCTTCAAGCGGCAAAAGATTGGTCCAACACCATTGGGGGATTTAAAAAAATGGAGATTGGACCGGCAAAACATTGGGATTTGACCAAAAACAACAGTGGGATTAAGCAATTTGTAGCGAGATTGGGGACGTATGAGGGGATTGGCTCAAAATCATTGACCCCACAGAATTTTTACGGTCTAAGTTTCGATTACGGACATTCCTTTCTGAGCTTCTGTACGCCGTAAGTGCCACTAATAAACATGGTCTTAGACGCAGGGATGTACACAGTACGTGGTTCACCAATCTGGAACCGCCGGGGTGAACTGGTCCAACTCGTGATTGACCCTCCGGCAATCGTGGCTGGCTGGAAAATGCCCGAACTAGCCATGGAGGTTTCGTTCGCTGGGAAAAATCATCGAACTAAATGGGGGAATTTTCCAGCAAGCCATGGAGCTGATGACCGGAGGGTAGCAAGGTTGGATCACATGTTCAAGAAGATGGTACTGGGTGTGGCGCATCTTGGACGGGGGAACTGGTGGTATTCTTGGGAAATCCAATGACTTGTCACGTTCGAGGATTACCTCAAGAATCAAAATCAACTCAAACCACTAGTCTGCCATTCATGCAGATCGACTGATGACCAATTCTTGCCTGTTCTTTACCACAATTTCTTGATCATATTCCATGTCCTGTTAGGCTTTAGTGGCAGTTTCTTGTCAATGGTACCATCCATTTCTCTATGTTTTCCTCAATCAATTAATCAATTGATCAATTGATTCATTTATACATGTTATATATTATAATCTATCTATTTGAGTAATATATCTAGACTACATATACACTCATATCTGTGCTTGGACTCATCGGTGTTGGATCCATCTCAACCTTCTTTCAAACTTCTTTCAAACTTCTCCCAAGATCTTTTCAGATCACCACAGCTTTCTCTTAGCGTCTGCTCCTCACCCTATGGCCATCGGGTGAAGCGCGCGGCATGGCGAGGTATTCCTGTACCATTGGTGGTGTGTCCACCAAGACGGGGACGGGCACAAACCTGGCCTTCACATCGATTTATGGCAGCTTGACGACTGGGATCTGGGTGAACCTTGGAGGGATCTGGGTGAGTTTTTTTCGGGCTCAAAGTTGGAAAGATTGAAAGATCAGAGCAGTAAGTTGTAACGATTCTAGTGGGGCTTTACTTTATATATATATATGATATGTATATACAAATATTTTAGGGTTACTAGTATATCTATATACATATAGACCTATGTGTAATACTTTTGTTGCAGGTAACTAAGATTCGCCAGTGGTTGCCGCCTTGACCTTCAGGCAACCTCACGGGCAATACCATCGGCTTTGGCTACTGGGTCTTGTGACTTGGCCATGGCTGGAATGGGGATCTTGTGACCTGGACACAATCTGAAACTGACCAAGTGCTTCGTTTGTCTGGTGACCCCATTTGCGCTTGGTGGAGCATCGCAAGTGTATCATGGGATGGTCGTGCCGTTGTAGCAACTGCACCTTAAACACACATGTTGGTGATTGGGGTGCGTCCTTGAAAGAACTCCACGAGGGATATACGGAAAATGCATGAGTTTTTGGCTGCTAGGATCACAAGTAATCACCAGTGGAAGGCAACTGTCAAGCAGGCAACTCAAGCGAAGCTACCTGTTTCATTGAAGATTGAGGACAGTCCTGTTGGGCATCCCCAAGTTCGACGGATTCAGATGAACATTTGAAGCAATGCCATGGGCACCTTTCCATGACAGTAGATGATTTTTGCGTGCATAGTAAAAGGCATGTCTAGAGTACTGCTTGACAAAGTCGGATTTTCTCACAATTGTCAACCCCAATTTTACATGCAGTTTGGTGTTTTAAAGTGGTCCCCGCATGTAAACACCATATTTTGCTTTGAAGGGCCACTACAATTTCAACCGCTGTGCCCCTCGCATTCATCTCACGCTGAGCTGCAACTTCCATGGGCTCCAAATGGGTGATTTGTAGATCTCACGTTCGCAACCTAAAAGGTGAGGCCCATTAACAATCCAAAATGCTGGCAACTTGAACTACCCTCTGGTAATGGCTGACATAGCTATTGAACATGGCCATTTAAAGTGGATTCTCCCATAAAAAATGGTGATTTCCCATAGTTTGTTAGTTTACCAGAGGGTAATCCAAACTTGATATCAAACAACTCGTTTTGTACACCCATGCAGATGATATATGTGTGTATAGATGTATGTATACGCGCAACGCCTGGGCTTTGCCCAGGCGCTGCAGCGTAGAGGTTTCCCAGTCCCAAACAAATGTTGATGCAACTTCACAAAATTCCTACGGGAAAAACAACAAAGGTACTAGGGAATATAAAAATCCCNGTAGAGGTTTCCCAGTCCCAAACAAATGTTGATGCAACTTCACAAAATTCCTACGGGAAAAACAACAAAGGTACTAGGGAATATAAAAATCCCACCCCCCGTTAAACTTAACATTCATCTGGGAAGATCAACAAAGGTACTAGGGAATATAAAAATCCCACCCCCCGTTAAACTTTGCATTCAGTTGGGAAGAGCAGCAAAGCCACTAGGTAATATTAAACTTCCACCCCCGTTAAATTCATTGAAGATCTTCAATAAGGGTTTAATTCTCCCACCCCAATGAAACTTCTACATTCAGTGAAGATCTTCAATCAGGGGTTAATTCTCCCACCCCTGTTAAACTTCTACATTCATTGAAGACCTTCAATAAGGGTTTAATTCNATTCAGTGAAGATCTTCAATCAGGGGTTAATTCTCCCACCCCTGTTAAACTTCTACATTCATTGAAGACCTTCAATAAGGGTTTAATTCTCCCACCCCCATTCATTGAAGATCTTCAATAAGGGTTTAATTCTCCCAGCCCCGTTAAACTTCTACATTCGTTGAAGATCTTGAATAAGGGTTTAATTCTCCCACCCCGGTTAAACTTCTACATGCATTGAAGATCTTCAATAAGGGTTTAATTCTCCCACCCCTGTTAAACTTCTACATTCAGTGAAGATCTTCAATCAGGGGTTAATTCTCCCACCCCTGTTAAACTTCTACATTCATTGAAGACCTTCAATAAGGGTTTAATTCNATTCAGTGAAGATCTTCAATCAGGGGTTAATTCTCCCACCCCTGTTAAACTTCTACATTCATTGAAGACCTTCAATAAGGGTTTAATTCTCCCACCCCCTTAAACTTCTACATTCATTGAAGATCTTCAATAAGGGTTTAATTCTCCCGCCCCCGTTAAACTTCTACATTCATTGAAGATCTTCAATACGGTTTAATTCTAACGATGATGATGATGATGATGATGATGATGATGATGATGATGATGATGATGCGTCGCCTGTCGTCATTGCGGGTCCGGGCAAAGCCCAGGCATTTGCCGTATGTATACATAGTCCTTTTGGATTCCCATGATGCTCTTAGATTTTCTACAATATAAATATGGAAGTATCCATGTGTCCATGTAAACATATATGCTGCACTTAGATCTACATCTACAAGACACACATAGAGCTAGATACACACACATACATCTGATGCATAATATTGAATCATAGAATCATATTATCGTATTGATAATAACCATATATGTATGTACATATATGTATGTACATATACGGCAAATGCCTGGGCTTTGCCCGGAACTGCAACGACAACGGGACTCTGAATCATCATCATCATCATCATCATCATCATCATCATCATCATCATCNNNNATCTTTCCCAATTGAATGTAAAGTTTAACGGGGGTGGGAATTTATATTCCTAAATACCTTTGTTGATCTTTCCCAATTGAATGTAAAGTTTAACGGGGGTGAAAATTTATATTCCTAAATACCCTTGTTAATACCCTTGTTGATCTTTCCCAATAGAATGTAAAGTTTAACGGGGGTGGGGATTTATATTCCTAAATACCCTTGTTGATCTTTCCCAATTGAATGTAAAGTTTAACCGGGGGTGGGAATTTATA
>BGPT01002383.1:53605-90348 GCA_003297045.1 Symbiodinium sp. clade C Y103 | reverse complement strand
ACTACTCTAGGTCACCACTACTCTAAGTCATCACTACTCTAAGTCATCACTACTCTAAGTCATCACTCCTCTAGGTCACCACTACTCTAGGTCATCACTTCGCTAGGTCATCACTTCTCTAGGTCACCACTACTCTAAGTCATCACTACTCTAGGTCACCACTACTCTAAGTCATCACTACTCTAAGTCATCACTACTCTAAGTCATCACTACTCTAAGTCATCACTCCTCTAGGTCACCACTACTCTCACTACTCTACGTCACCACTCCTCTATGTCACCACTACTCTAAGGCATCACTTCTCTAGGTCACCACTTCTCTAGGTCACCACTACTCTACGTCATCACTACTCTAAGTCCCACAATTCTATTTGTCCGTAACTCGGAAGATTGNTTCTCTAGGTCACCACTACTCTACGTCATCACTACTCTAAGTCCCACAATTCTATTTGTCCGTAACTCGGAAGATTGCTTCCCAACTTCCTTTGATAATCCCCATAAACCCTACTTTATCGTCGTAGTCAATAACCCAACAAAAAGCTATCCAACAGGGGCCAAACTATAGCCCAAACTATAGCCCAAACTATAGCAATCATTCTGGTGGTCTATGACTCCCTTGACAGTGAAATCCCAATGTTTTCTGTGGCTATCTGGGTCTTAAAACGTGGGACCCCTATTGGTTTCCCAATGGAACCCTTCGCATTTTTTGGATAATTTCCGTCAATGTGATATATTGCAGTACCCTCTGGTAAACTAACATAACTATGGGAAATCATTATTTTTCATGGAAAAATCCACTATAAATGGTCATTTTCAATAGCTACGTTTAATTACCAGAGGGTAGTATCCCTATTTTATCCCATAATTATCACCATTGCGTCCTAGATTGCCTGGAAAAAAAAAGTGCCATGGTCGATGGTAGATGGGCTATGGTCCATATTATTCGCAGCATGGGAATCTTTATGTTAGAATATAAATCCCTATGAATGGGTTCATGACCATCCTCTAAAAAAGTGAAAACACACGATTTCATCAATACCTGCACCTTGGTCCAAAAGGTGTTTGGCAATTTCATTCTTCTGCTTGATGATTGCATCAGTGGGAGATTTGGAAGCTCCTCCACCTTGAAGTTGCAGAATGAGATGGATCTTGAGTGTGAGGCGTCCAGAATGGTCTGTGCGTGCATATGTTTCAATTGGGAAATCAGGATTCATCTGCTTTCCATTGGCGACCATGCGGATCTGTGATGCCTGACCGAAAAGTGCAGTGGCTTTGGCCCATGGTTCTGCGAAGACCCTTGCATAGGTGAAGATTGACAAGCGTCCTTCAAGGATGTATGCATTCTCAAACTTGACTCTCACAAAGGCTTGTTCAGGATCAGGCAATGCTGCGGGGATCGGCATTGATCTGGCAGTGAAGGCACCAATGAGAAAACTCCGGATGGTGCGCAAAGAGACACAACTCATTTCAAGCCTTGGAATGATCAACATTTTGACCAGGGCCGGTTCGGAGCTGGATTCAATGTGCATAACAGTGTACCAACCTAATTGCATCATGATGTGCTCCATTCCGGAAGCATGCAAATCACGCATGAGGCGTACAACTGTGGGAACTGTCCCAGTGATCGACATCGATCCACTCTCTGAGCGAATGGCCACAGTTCCAAGATATGACACATCGATGTGAGGTTCCGCACATCATCGAGCAATTTCTGCAGGAAATCAAACAGCTTGTTGGGTTCAGATTCCTCCATTCGAACCAGGTCATTCAGTGTGTAAAACTGTTCATCAGGAATGGATTCACTTCGAGGAACCGAAGACAAACGCACAGGCTCGGAAGGTCCCCCCCCTCAATTGAAGGACAAGGTGCATGCGAATGATTTTTCGGCCATCATCTTCCAATCGTGCATATGAGGCAAGAGTGAAGTCAGGGTTCATCCTCTGACCATTGGCGGAATTAAATTAGCATAACTTACCCATCCAAGGTTGGGGATGGATATACATATATACCCTCTGATAATCAAACATGGCAATGAAAAATTCACCATTTATATCCATTGATAGATGTTTTGTCCCATTAAAACCTCCATTTATAAAGGATTTTCTATGGCTATGTTAAATAACCAGAGGGTATATATATATATTTATATATATAAATATATATATATGTATCGTTATCTATCTGTAGATATCTGTAGATATTCCATTCTCCCATGATCCCCATTTTTGAAAAACGACCGCGTCCGGTTCCGCTCCCGGTGCCTAAACTTTGTCGCACTTCCACGCCGCAGCGACCCACGTGCACCAAGACCTCTATCATCCAGCTACGCAATGGTCTCAGTGATTTGGAAAACCCACAAAAAAAAAGAGGTTTGAGTGGGAAAATCATTTGAACATACCCTCTGGTAAACTAACATAGCTATTGAAAAGTGCCATTTATACTGGATTTTCCCACTAGGACTTGTCATTTTCCATAGTTATGGATTGGTTAATGGGAAAAAATATAACCGGAAACGGAAACCATGGATTTTCCCATCAATTATAAGGGTTTCCGGTTCCAATTGTCCCTTAAACCAATCCAGTGATTGAACATATGGGAACATATCTGAACATATGGGAAAATATCTGAGTTTGAAAATGATAGGAACATCCTAGGAACATATGGGAAAATCCACGAAAGAAATGGAGGATATATCAAATATGGCGATTGCGGGGAAATCCCGGAACTACACATGGTTCCGTTCGCTGGGCACAAAGGTCGAACTATCGCTGGGGTAGTTTCCAGCGACCCGTGTTTCATTACTGGAGGAGATCGGTGCGGGGTTGTCCCAAAAACAAGGTTATACCATGTTATACAATGTGGGGCTCCCTAGATAGCTAAGTTGGTTTATAACTCTAATAAGTATGGTTTATGATATTTATAACTATAGTTAATGGGGTTTATAAACCAACTTATAACTGGGGGGGCCCACATTGTACCATGTTATCTTATACTTCCGTATTGCTTTTTAACGGGATATGATGACACAACATTCTGTATAGCAGCACATATCACAAAATAGCCAGAATTAAAGAATGGTTGGCATCCCATTGTGGGTCTTCATAATCTTTGATCAAACATGTAAGTTCTCCGGTTATCAATGCCCTAATCAATCAACAATGATAGTCTTAGTGGCTCAAATGTTCAAACCTTGCAATGTCATTCCATTGCACTGGTTACTGGGCATTCCATCTTCATGGATGATCATCATGTGGATTTCTCCAGGGGGCCCCAAACAGGTGGCGTTTTGGTCACCTGTTCAACAAATCACACAGCATAAACCCAGCACTGGAGATACAACTTGGTTGCCATGAATTGTTGATAGCCATTGGTTGGACCTTTAAGAGAGGAAGTTTTGCATCCTCCATTTTTATCTCACCCAAGGCTCTATCGTCTCAAGCATCTAGTTATCTGGTAATGACTAACAGTGTGCTATGGAAAATCACCATTTCAGCAAATAAACCATCCATAAATGGGCAATTTTCCATAGCTATCTTAGATTATTAGTGGGTAGGCGATACTTTATGATTGAAATGAGACAATTACCAACCTCTGGTAAACCCATTCAAAATTGGCAGAATTCGTTGAAGGAATTAGAGGAACCCCCTTTCATTGATGGGACACCAAATGGTTTCCTGGAGCTTTTCCTTTAGCCAATCCATTGGCTGATTATCCAGGAGTAGACTAAATAAATCTAAATAACCATAATTTCATGGCAACTCCCCTCGACAATAGTGGCAATGGCCACTCCCGCTCGCAATACGACTTGGGGTTGCCTTGCCTCACACGGAACCAGGGCATCGAAAATGAAGCTCAATTGCCACCTCCAAGGTCGACCCATAGAATTTGGTGATGGTCAAAAGGTACGAAACTCTGCGGAAAATCGCAATTTTGAATGTCAAAATTGAATCGGGGGTCTTGAGGATCTATGTATACATAGACAGCCATGGAAATGTATGGCCTCATGTATGCCTCATGTACCTTTACAATCATATATATATATATAAATGTATATGTCTACATATATGTATTACACGGTATCAGATTTAACAACCATGGATTATACTGAGGAAACCTTGATCAAGTCATGCCGGAACGAAACTGGCTCAGCCTCAAAATGACGTGTATTGAGTCTGGTTCATCACCAAAAAACAAGACATATCTGCTGTATTATTCATAATATCTACATGTGAAGTTACTATCATGTATCCCAAGTACAGTTGGATATTCCCAGTAAACTTCGAACTTGACTTCATGACATAGACTAAAATATAACAGCTGACAAAGCAAACACATTCCTAGACACGGGTTGGTAAATGTACTGTTTTGTAAATTTGTTTCACATCACTTGAAGAAGTATCAGACTTGGGGAGTTCATCTTCCCCAAAAGTTGGATGATTTACATAATTCAGCAATTCCTGACATGGCGTTCAACAACTAATACATAATATAGCTATATAGATCTAGATAGCTAATATAGGGTTCCAATTTTTGGTGGTTTCTTGTAGGTTCTTTATCAGCAAGGCCTACATCAACGGCTGGGCCAGAAAGCGGAAAAGCAATGAGCGTCTGAGCCAATTCTCTGCAAGTTGTGCTGTGGACTTTTACCCAAGTTTATAAAATTAAATCCAAACTTCATAGGCAAATAAGAAAAGGATTGGAGATGGAATGCACAGGGCCCCGGGCTGTTCACTCTCTTCTTCTTCGCTGCTTTGCGTACAACTCAACTGCACACTCTTGGCACGGACCTAGGGGTAGCTGCATAAGAGGAGTATCCATGATTTTGATTATATTTGATCATCATATCATACCATATGTTCGAGTTGCGTCTCTTAAATAAAGTAACAATAATTTACGGCTTTGTACTGAAAAACATGTCGGAACGGATGACAGCAATCCCTAACAACTATAGTGGATGTCCCTTGTGGGTTTTGATGTCGAGCATACAATGTGGGGTTCCACAGTTATAAGTTGGTTTGTAAACCCCGTTGACTATACATAGCTATAACATGCTATGGCTATAATTATGATAAACCATACCTCGGAGTTCAAAACGACCTTAGCTATCCAACGGGGGCCCCGCGCTCTTCGTTTTTTTTTTTCATTTTCTCCGCCACACGGGTTTTGTGTTCCGCATCACACGGCAGAGTGAGACTGGTGAGACATGGCACCAGCCACGTTTCATGGCGGCTTGCTAGGTCGATTGCGCAAACAGCAACGACGCATTCCTGGACCCCCAAGCGGCAGAAAGAAATGGATCCGAAGCAAACATTCTCTGGCGGTTTCAACATGTTTGAAGCCATCCCCCAAATAGCCAAGTGGGGATCATGTGATTAATATGTTGAATAGCGATGGCAAATAAAAAATAACACAGGTGACACTGCCAACGAAATTCATCTCCATTCATTCCAATTGCTTACATAGGAAATCTTGATGAACACGTTGGAAAGCTAAGCAAAAGTGATTGGAGTGATTGGTGCTTTCAATCCATCATCGAAGCATGGATAGCTTTGGAAAAAATATGGAAACTTCATAAATCTTCATGTTTGCCAAAACAAAAACGCAGCTGTTGTGGTTCCAGATTCCTCGACTCTTAAAAATCCGCCCCCATCTTTGGAAGGCGTCTGCAATGCAAGAAGCAATGGCTTGACCGCACTCAAGAAAACACAAATCCCTTTAAGCTAAGTACTTCAAAGATGGAAAACACTGTCCTGTTGCCATTGCTTCCGGAAATTAGATCCCCGAAATTTGACATGGAACCCACATTTGTAGCCTACAAGTCCTGAAATGCAAGGGAATTACGAATTCCGATCCCATTTTGTAGTGCTAAATCTAGGTGGTGTTGGTTCCATGTGACAGAACGAAGAGTGGCCACGAAGACCGCCCGTCATCGCTTTGGGGCACAGGGCCACCTTGGGAGCCGCACTGCTTCTGGCTGCTTTTGGGAGGAGCATCCTCAATCTCCCCAGGTTATCCAGGTTGGTACTTGCACAAAGATTTGTTTGCTTTTTGAATCTCAAAAACAAGTCAGCTAGTGTTTATCAACAAGAAATGTGGAAACAGATCAAACAAAATATCGTTTCCTCATCATTCCTGGAGATTATGATTCCGCTTTCTGGATTTTTGTGGATTCTTTTTGCGAAAACACAATCACAAGGTGGTGCCCCCACGTTTTTGGGGAAGTAAGTTGGTTTATAGCTCCAATAACTTGGGACTTGGGACATTCTATACTCAAGGGGGTTATGAAACAACTTATAACTGTGAGGGGCACCACCTTGCATGAAGAATAGAACACACACACACATCCACATTTAAGCGTTTGTTTTTTCCGTCAACTGACACCAACGATGCTGCCCGCAACGCATCCAAAGCACCACCAAACCTTCTCTTCCATCGTTAAAGATTGTTTCAAATCCTTGGACATGTGCGTGGCTTCACCGACCACATCATGGTGGATGATGGAAAACACTGAACTCGTGGAATTCTCCCACCCAGCCACGGCCGCTTCAAGGGGTAAACTACTGTATCCAATTGTATCCAATTGAAGCAACTTTGATGCCCCGAATAGTTTTTTTTTCTAGCGGGGTACCATTTACATATCTTTGTATAATATGCAGTTTTTTTGCACATGCCCATGGATCCTTTACGGTGCGGCAAGCTCGGATGAATTAACCATGAGGGGAACGGCACATCACGCCGCAAAATCCCTTCCCATGGTGGTGCCAAAGTCGCGATGGTCCATGCTTTGGCACTGTGACACAAACGCCTCGTCACAGGAAACAGAGGGATCACTCTGAGTACTGTGCAGGGCTGTGACAAAAATGGAGGCTAGAGATCTACTCATAGCCGGCGGATATTCTTTCAGCACGGCTGTTTTGAAACTACCATCTGTACACGTTNGCTGTGACAAAAATGGAGGCTAGAGATCTACTCATAGCCGGCGGATATTCTTTCAGCACGGCTGTTTTGAAACTACCATCTGTACACGTTCCGATAGCACCTCGTGCCGGAAGATGTGCCGAAAGGTGGTGTGCTCGTAGCGCCTGTGGGAGCTCCTTCAAGTTCAGGACCAACAGCCGAGTCGGCTTCGGAGTAGGCGCGCCAAGCAGCCCTTGGCAAAAACTGAAAGTAGAAACTCCTGGGAGTTGGAGAAGCCAGTGAAGTACTCCAAGCTTCCAAATCGAAGGCATGTGTTCTTCTTCTGGTTCATCAGGATGTTCAAGGACTCCAAATGCTCCGACCAAAGCAAGGCGCAAGAACATTTCCAATGCGAAACAAAGGAGGTCATTCCCGGTTCCAACCTGCCTCAATTCTCGCAGGCTCAGGGAAATCAGGCCCCAAAGTTCAGTGGCCGAGCGCACCGGACGAGGCCCTCTTGCACAGGTAGCAGCAGCCTGCAGCTTCACAAAGCGAGCACGGCTCCAAGTCTCACAGGGCGGGCCGCAAAGGAAACCTGCGATGTCCCCACGAGATGCGTGGGTAAACCAAAAGGTCTGCGTGGCCTGGTTGGTCACATCGCCCATCACCGGATCCACCACAATGTCGAGTGATACGACGGTTATATGGACTCCTTCTGGATGTCGACTATACATCTGCTCCATGTAAAACTGGAGATCGCCCGGTCTGCGACGACCACTAAAGGCGTGTAAGACCACCTGATGGCGTCCGCAAGGGCGCGGCACAGGAGTCGCCACAGGATTCAAATCTGTGACTGCGCACTCCCATTCCAGTTGGCTCACGTCCCAGGATGGAGCGGAATGTGAACGATGAGGTAGAGCACCGTGCAAGAAGCCCCACGCCGCAGGAAGACATAGTTGGTCAAGTAGTGCCAGAAGCCGCTGCTTGTCCAAATACTCCCAGCCCGCATTCTCTTCAGTGACCGTGTCCCTCAAAGCACGCAGAGTAAGCTGACAGCAAGTCCATGCAATAGGATGCGCCAGAATGCGTCCGCGAAGAGCTGCCTCCAGAGTGTCGCCAGCCCCAGACTGGGCATCCACAATGAGTAAAGCCAGCTCATCATGCAAATCCCAGTCCACGAAGGAGAAGTCACGGTTGCCACGTGGTGGTTTCAAAGGTCCGCAGGCACGTAGGGGTGGCAAGCGGTTGTCCAGCAAGGAGTGGCGAGCGGTGTCCTCGACAGAACCTGCGCCAGGAAGAGCAGGTCCAGAAAGTCCATGGTGAAGAACATACGCTCGGCACTCGGGAGCTCGAAGAAGGTGTGCTTTCATCTTGGCATGCGTGAAGTATTCCGTCAAACAGGCCGTACACTGGGTGCCCGTGATGTAATGTCGAACGGGGTGAACCCAACCGTGAGAGCGGAACATGTGAGCTCCTTCGCCTCCAAGAGAGCGGAAGCGCTTCTGACAACACATGCAACCGAAGCTTGCCTCTGTTGAGTCCAGATGAGCGGCTTCAGGATCAGGTTCTTCAGGAGGAGTCCAAGCTCCGGCAGTCTCACGCACTGAAAAAGCAGGCAATGTTGTCCAACAGCATGCCGTTCAGCTCGTCGTAGAAGGCCCCGCCAGTAGCTGCGATGCCAGCGAATGATCTCTGCCCAGCGAGGAAAATGTTGGCGCGGGTCGCCCAGAGTACAGGTATTTGACAACTGACTCCAAAGCCAACAGAAATCATCACATAACAAGCTCTGCCACTGATCATCCTGATTCAGGAGCCCCCACATGGCTGTCTGCCCAACTGCAAAAAGGGAGCCCAAGTAGCGAAGTCTCGCTAAACGGAGCAGGGTGCAGGGCGTAGGCATCTGCAAGCGAAAAAGAACTTCTTCATCAGAGGTCTCATCATCGTGGCGGCAGCCCAGAAGTCGCCGGTACAGCTTCATAACGATGGAGTGGAAGTGATCACACGATGAGCGGTCCCAAAGTACCCAGGACTCCGATCCATAAAGAAGTCGACTCAAAATGAGGCTCCTGAAAATTTCACATCTCTTGGGCAAAGAGAATGCAGGGCATTGGTACAGAAGCTTTCTATGTTGATTGAAGCTCTGATGGGCAATGGCTGCTCGTCGACGAACTTCAAGTCGAACTTCTCCNAGAGAATGCAGGGCATTGGTACAGAAGCTTTCTATGTTGATTGAAGCTCTGATGGGCAATGGCTGCTCGTCGACGAACTTCAAGTCGAACTTCTCCAGAGAAATGAAGGCGACCTCCCAAATGAGTGTATGAAGTGATCAAAGGGATCTTGTAGGGTTCAAACTCACCAAGGACAAGAAAAGAGCCCGGAGCTTGAGGGCCGAAGAGATCCTTCTTCCAAGAGCGGGTGCCAGGGCCTCTGGGGCTGATCATCAGCTCAGTCTTACCCGGTCGAAGGTTAGGGGTCATGGCGTGTGCCCTGAAAAGGTCGAGGAGCAGGCTAGCTGCCTCACCAATCTTCCTCTGTAGCACCACATTGCTCGAGCCCCACAAACACAGCGCCATGTCGTCCATCCAGACTGGGCCAAGAAAACTCTGTTCAGAAGGCTGCTGACCCGGGTCTGCGCCAAGAAGAGAGGTCGTCTGATGGATCGGTGCTGTAGACAAAACATCAGCCTGGATCAGTTGCTCCTCATACTCCTTCAAGACACGCGCCATCAAGAAGCCGAAGACGACATCCGCCCAGGCATCACCAGGCCGCGACCCCAGAGATGTGTGAACATAATCCTGCTGAGTGGGAAGCTGGAAATGAGTACATGAATGCAAGGCCTTCACAACCTTTTGAGCTGCAGGCGGCAACTGGGCCCGATCAAGGGCATGTGGCTCACCTAGCTGAGTCCAAATGGCCTGCATGATGTCAGGGCCGAGTCCAAGGCGTTGCGCCATGACCGCAAGGGCCTCATCATCAACTCGATCATGAATGATCAGCGGCCGCACCACACGATAAAACGCCTCCTGGAGGTCAACAAACAAAATCGCTGTCGGGTGACCAATGGAGCGGTGCCAACGCATGAAGGCTCGTGCTTGATGTATAGGCCAAGGGCCACAGGTACCTTCGGTCGGCCCCCAATCTGCTGTGCATGCAGGTATCTGGTGTAGAAGTGGGATTGATGCGACCGAAGGGTGCGGTGAAGGACTTTGCCGATGTTCGAAGACAATAAGATTGACCTGAAAGCATCACACTGATCCTTAGCCAACTTGCCTTTCCAGATCGGGATAACAGTGCCGCCCTTGTGAAGTAAAGGCTCCTGGCCATGGGTGATCAGTTTGATGAGCAAAGAGTAAAGCTGCGCCCCAAGCTCCGAAGGAAAATATTTGCACAACTCCGATGGGATTGCATCGGGCCCGCTCGCTTTTCCTGCTTGAACCCGTCTGCAAGAGGCTTCAAGGGCACAAATGCTTGGCAGGTCACTCAAAGACAAAGCCAGTTGATCTTCACCAAGGGCATCAAGTGTCTGGAGCCACTCATGGTGCAAGGAAACCAGATCTGTTCGTTTGCCACCCTCCATGTCAGCAAAGAAAGCAATCCAGCGATTCAAAATGTCATGAGGACAAGTGCAACGTTCGCCAGAGCTTTGCTTCAGGGCAGGAAGAGGCGCCAAGCCCTGTTTGAGCTTGTTGGAGGATCCCAGGAAACTCTTCAGCTTGTGTTGGATTTCCGAAGCCGCTGTAGTCGGGTCAATAGTGTCCAAGACTTCAAGGAGACGCTTGCGCTTGGAGTCGATCAGAAGGTGCTTCAGTTTGCGGGCACAAATACGAAAACCAGAATAGCACTTCAACTGAAAGCTTCGTAGTGAACTGCCAATCACAAAAGAGCTATCCTCAGGAGCGTATTCAACACCAGAAGATGCCCGTGTAGAATGGGAGCGCCAGGCACTGAAAACTCTCAAAGCTTCTCTGGCCAACAAGGTCTTGACATACTTCAGGTCTTTGCGGTGACGAAGTTTCTGCCTGCGAAGGTCCCAGATGTCAGCGGTGATATAAGGCTTCTTTGGCTGGTGACGCTGTCTGGGGCAGGCCGATTCCAGACACATGTGGAAGTGACCATTGAGATCATCAAGATGACTTTCAACATCGGCAGTCCAAGACGGTACAGGATGCCACCACAGGCGCTCATGAAGATCTGCTGATTTGATCAGGTTGCGATCAATTTGGCAAGGTGAAGACCTTCTGGCAGGTACTGCTGGGGGACAAACCGTTTGGGACCACCGAAGTTCCAAACCGGAAGCAGTGTGGTCGTCTGTGCCAGTGGCTAAGTCAAAATCAGACAGGAGCTGAGAGAAGGAACACGCTGAAGTCCAGCACTGAGGCACCAACACAAAATCGATCATGTAGGTCTCATCACAATGTCGTGATGTCCATGTCTCCCTGGGTCCTTCATGGATCGGGCCAGTGGCCGGAATACTGAGGTGAAATTCCTGGAGGAAGTGGCGAAGCAAGGGCGTTGAACAAGAAGTCGCAAGCCCATCCAGAAAAACACTCTGATCATCACGCTGTCCAGGACTGGCATTGGCATCAATGCAAACATAAAGATAGTGAAGATCTCCAACATGGTGGTGAACAAGAGCTTCAAGGTCATCCCACCACGAGGTACGTACCTCAAGTGAAGAGCCACTGTGGGGAGCATGTGCCACCAGAATCCAAAGCCGCAGCCAATCGCTGTGCACGGCCACGAGCAGACTGCGCGGGTCATTGTGGAGGACAGTGAAGTCATTCTTGGCGAAGAACTGTGGACGGCCGTCAATAAAGCATAGAGGCTGTCTCAGATTGCACCACAGCTCGACGCCAAGGTTGCCTGCAGCGCAGCCGGAGCATAGGCGCAAAACACCATCAACGAAGGAAGTTCCTTCAGGTGTACGTGTCTCCTGGAGGCCAGCAAAGTTCAACCCATGGGCAATAAATTGGGCTCTGAGATAGTTGAGCTTCCCCGCATGGCCATCAGGCTGCCGCCCCATTGACAGAATGTTGGCCGTAGCCAGGCTGAGGTGGAAGTCAATGTATTTGCGCTTGGAAGAGTCAAAATGAGACTGATCAGGCGCGGACAGAGCAGGAGCTGGTAGCTCGGGTTTGGGCACAGCAAAACCTTGAGTGCAATGAGGAGGTAGTCCAAGATGACTGGCAAAAAGCATCCAAAGATAAGGCACAGCTTGTTTCCAGCCGGACACCTCAATAGGTGCACGTGGCAAGAAGAATCCATGGCAAGCCTCATGTTTGGCCAGAACATCACAGAGCTCATTCCAAG
This sequence comes from Symbiodinium sp. clade C Y103, assembly GCA_003297045.1. Lineage (NCBI taxonomy): Eukaryota > Dinophyceae > Suessiales > Symbiodiniaceae > Cladocopium > Cladocopium sp. clade C. The sequence continues at coordinate 78,142 of BGPT01002383.1, read as the reverse complement.
GGTCCAAAGCATGTCCAAAAACGTGCTCAACCTTGAAGCAGGAAGGTGTCAGTGCATGATGGAGTGCAAGATAACCACCTCGTAAGAGTTCAAAGGTAGCCTCCAGCTCAGAGGTCCCCAAGGTACCATCTGCTTGTCCAATGGTGAGTCGTGAATCAGATCTAAAGACTGTCGGCACATTGCTATTCAGCCCCAAGCGCCACAAAAAAGCCCAGGTAAGTGCTTCACGCTCTGCGACCCAGGGTCCAACTTGCGTAGCACCCAGGCTCCATGCGTTGGCCTCGTCGTATCGGACCTGATGAGCGCTCCACCCCAGGAAGGAGAAACTACTTGTGGACTCATCTTCATAGCGCTCCCCCAAGACGATGAAGGCCCAAGCGTCAGGAATTGCTTCTGCTTCAATGAAAGCAGGTGACCTATGCAATCTGCCGGAGTGTGAAGATCCATCCGTGTAGACAATCAATCTGTCGTAGTGATCAAGGGGTTGCATAGTAACAAGCGCAGCTTGTACCAGGGGTGGCAAATCAATCCCCTCCAGTGAAGTGCAAAGAGTGCCTCCTTGAGAATGACTGAAAAATCTCACAAGATCTGCAGATGTCAATCCAAGAGAAAGAAGACACGCAGGAGCTGGCGAATCATCAGGCGGGCAATACATGGGTCCATGAGGACGGACAGGTTGTCGTGGTGGCCATGGAGGTTGCTGTTTTTGCACCGCAGGCGAGTCAGCAAAGGTCCCTTGGGACACTGTGAAGCGGACTTCAAGCAGGCCGGCATGGAGGAGATGGGTCTCGAGAATGACAGCCTTTTCATGACCAACCTGGTAAAGCCACTTCATGTGCGCCAAATCATCCAGGGCGCATTCATGAAAGGTGCCCAGAATAAAGGGGTCGTCTGCCTGTGGTGAAAGATTCACATAGATGACATGACAAATCTCAGGCTGCCAGGTCCATTGCATAGGCAGACAAAAAGCAAGATCTGAACGTCCCAAAATCCACACTTGGCAGTCATGTCCAAAACATGCAAGTTCAGCTTGAAGCGCCTCCGCAGTAGCAGGTGCTCCTACTTCAATGAAGGAGGGAAGATTCACTGGCAAATCACTACCTTGGATGAGTTGGACAGCAACTGTTTCTTCCAGGAGACTGGACAAATGAATGGTCTGCTTGGAAGGCGGATGTGCGGCTGACAGCCCACGGGTATGAGCCACCTGCCCGTGTGTTAGGCGCTGTCGTCCGCCGGAAACAGAAGGCAGTTGAAAAAGCACAGTCGAATCTTCTGTGACTTCCAAAGCTCGAGGGGAAATCTCTACAATGATGCTCAGACCATTCACACCTGCCAAAGGACTTTGCAATGTGATGGCAGTCTGATCATGTCGTGCCAGGCAGGAAAGATCACCATGAGGGCCAAGGCAACGATCAAAGAGACTCAGTCCATGTAAGAGGTGATCAAGTTGAACAATCGCCAAAGTGGTGATGGCTGCTTGCACTCGTACAATTGGTTCAGGGTCAGAGCGGTCAAAAACTGTCAGAATGCTGGTAGACAAAGCTTCATGAGGGTTCTGAACAAGCAGAACATGCGGAAGCGGTGCTCCCAGAGGTGGTGGCTGAGGACGAACTAAGACGATCCACATAGGCTCCCAGTAGTTCCTAGCTCAACTAAATAAGAAAACCTTATCTAAATAGTGAAACATCTATTAAAAACCTTAGCTAATTAGATGAGGTTTCACTATTTAAGNAAACCTTATCTAAATAGTGAAACATCTATTAAAAACCTTAGCTAATTAGATGAGGTTTCACTATTTAAGAGAGAACCTCTTCTAATTAGACAAAACCTTATGTAATTAAAGGAAATTTTAAGCTAGGTTATGTTATAATTCGTTCCAACGGTTAATTAAGGAAGCTTGCTTAAATTTAAGCAAGGTTTTTGTGTTTTTACCTCGGTTGATTTTGGAGGGATGTTTTTGATGATGTCGAACTCTTTTTTTGTTTCATAGGCGTCAGTGTTAGACTTAATGTTTATTGAGGCAAGCCTTCAATTACATGAAAAAGGGACAAAGCCGCTAAGAACTTGAGGAATCAGAGAAGATGTTGTGGTTCTGATGCTGAAAACAAGCTTGGAGCCCTAACGTTGCAACAAAAATCAATCAGCATCATCAGTTTTGGCTAGATTTTTTAATTTTTAATATTTAAAAACAAAAAAAAATAAAATTTTTTAAAATTTTTAAAATTTATATATATTAATTATAATTAATATATATATATATAATTTTAAAAAATTTTAAAAATTTTTAACCATTTAAAAATTTTTATTTTTTTAAAAAAATACTTTGTTTCCAAAATTGTGATTTTTTTTAGAAAAATACGAAATTTGATTGAAGAAAAACGGCAAACACACCACATCGATTTGTTCGACTTGCTGGTATGAACTAGTTCCCCTCTGTTTCTTTACATTATATTAATTTAAAATCAACTCATGCTACAACCAACTTTGAAACATAAATCTACGATAATAATTCAACATGAATTAACATCATCCTCACAAAAACTCCTTCATCGAAACAACAAAAAAACAACCTAAAAAACCTTCCTTAAATAGACAAGGTTGATTTTTCTTAATTAAGGAAACCTTGCTTAATTTTTTTAAGAGAAACCTTCCTTAATCTTAATTAGTCAGGCTTGGAACTACTGGGCTGATCGGCTGCCAATTGGTCACGCCAAGCGTGTCTAAAGGCATCTTCCCAGAGATGGTGCAGATGATCAAGTCGCACTGGCCTGGGTCGTGTACAGGAGCGCCGATCTGGATCTAAATGGTCCACAAACCAGCTCAGGACATCAGCAGTCGGGTGTTCATCTTCCCAAGTGGATGCTTGTGACAGCCATTGGGCATGTAGATCTTGCACAAAATGAGACATGGTTCCAAGGTCAGGTACAGCAGGATCAAAGTGGCGTGCGCCAGCGTCAAACCGAAAAGAAGCACTTTCTTGCTGTCCTGAATGCAAAGGGTCTACATCAAGAGCAGCACTGCCAGATGAGTTTGGGCAGGGCGCTACCACAACTTCCAAGTGCATCCCATGATAAATGGGCCATGCCTCATGTTCCTCAAAGAGCTGGTCACCAACAAATGCTTCACAGCGGTAATCCCCCAAGCCGCAGACAAAGTCAAGGTCATTGAACTGAAGCAGGGATGCAAAGGAAAGTCGCCGAGGAACGAGCTGCGCAAAACGGTCATGCAAGTCGCCACGACGATGATTCCAGAAGGAACTAAGGATGCTGGCTTTTTCCTCGGGGCTAATGGCCTGAAGAAGGATCAGGTGACCGCCTGGAGACGTCCCCTCAATCTGCGGATTTACAATGGCAAGTTCGACATGCAGGTGCGGGGAAACACGGTCGCGCCACACTTGCCGAATTTTGGGGACCCAATCATCTGTGTCCTCATCAAGCGCCACCGCTCTTGAAAAAGAACAACGAGGAAATCCCAGGCTGGAGAGGAACCATGTGTCGAACAACATCACCTCCTCGTTCTCAAGGCCTCTGGTGCGGAGGCGAGGGCGGTTCCACAAATCCCACAATGGATCAGTCCTGAGATGAAATGTGTCCTGCGTGCCATGGCGACGGATCCAAGCCGTAGGGGCTTCTGCTGGGTCTCGGCAGGCCTCAAAGGAGGGAGGATCACGTACATCAGGCTGATCAAGCTTGTGGGAGATGACAGGGAACTGGAACATAGAGGTGCCGTCGGGATCATCAGAAAGTTCAAGGTGTGAAAGATCTTGAAAGCCACAAGAAGGATCGCCAATGAAAATCTTGGTGTAATCACCATCACTGAGGCGAAGTGGTGCTGTTTGAGCAGGATCAATCAATCGATTATTGTGCCAGAGTCGACATTGATGCTCTCTTCGAACACAGTGACTTTCAAAGCCAAGAAGACGGAAAAAGGAAATCCAATTGATGACAGTGGGCATCCATCTGGCATATCTCCGAAAGGCGGAGGGCTGGATGCCATTCTCCTCGTAGACCTCAACGTCCATCAAGACTAAGCACTGAAAGACTGAAGGGCGTGGTTCATGAAGTAGCTGTGGAAGAACGCATCGAAGATCCAAAGACTCCAAATCGTCAGGCAAATCGTTGACAATGTGGTGGTCAAGAAGAGTGGAAGCCTGGATCTGCAAAGTGTGTGCAATGTGGATGCGCATTGCAGCATGGTCATCCCAAGGCAGTAATGCCGAATGCGAACTCCCTGACAGAGTGAACAGCACTGTCTGCTTCCAATCATGATCCTCCGACTGGTGGTCAGAAGCCTCCGATGAAGAGGTAGATTGTGAAGAGGATGGATATGAAGATGTGCCGTGGAAAACCACAGCTGGTCTGCGGCCCATCATTGAGACTACGTCCTCAGGTTCCATGCCATCAGGATCTCCAGGAGGATGATGTGATTCAGGTGGAACATCCGCTGCATGCGTGTGCCAATCGTGTTCATGGTGAGCTCGAGCATCACGTTGTATCCGAAGGGCGAAATTGTGATCAGCTTCAGAGTCGTGAAGAGGAGCTGGAACTCGAATGGTCAGACCCAGGCCAGCTGTGATCTGGATAGGGTCATCAGGAACTATTGGAACTCCAATATGTATAGTGCAATCTCCAAAACCAGCTTGAAGTCGATGTTGACAAGCAGCTGCCACACCAGCAAGCGTGATGATGTGTTGGTGAGGAAGAATGAGCTCAGTAGAATGTGCCGCCACAATTTTACGAATTCAGGAGAAAAGGGCAGCAAGGCCGAAGTGAGACAGGCCACTCGATCTGGTAGAACACCTTGTTGAACAATAACTGTCCCCACAGTGCCCGGAAATTGCATGAAAGGGGGATCAGGACGTACCCATACGACAGAGAGCTCTGTCAGCGGATCGATCAAGTCCTCCCAGACTAGGCGTATGCCAGGTTCCCAGTCTTCATGTTGGACCCCAATTCTCAGGGGACGGGCTTCAGCGTGGAAACGGTGATGTTCATGATGGATGTAGAAACTATCCAGAAAGATGACCAGGCCATCGTCATCATCTGCTCGCGTACCTTCTGCCTGAAGTAAATCCCATAGATCTCCATACCAGGATGGTCGTTCTTGTCCCGGATGACGAAGACGAGCTCGATCTGGATGTTGATCTCCTGGAAAATCAGGTGGTAGCATATGTGGATCATCTGGATCTCCGGATGGGTCTGATTCAAGAGAGTCACCAACCTGTTCAGGAATCCATGTCAATCGGTTCGAAGATTGTGAGGAGCACGAAGATCTCCGCAGGCGCCATGGTTGGAAGGCCAGTCTCGGAGAGAGGTGTGCCACACAGGGAGTATAGAACAATCATCATGTCCATCAACGGCAATGTGAAGCTGTATCTCCTCAGAGAATCTAACTGTTCTGTCAGCAGCTTTGCTTCGAAGCGGCAGAGAGAAAATGTCAGTACACTGCGTCAGAGGCGAACCCACATCCTCTGCGAGATTGATGGCATTCTCCCTGGCTTGCCAGATGGATTTGAAGTTGTCCTCAGCGTTGATGGCATGAAGTGAGTGCAAACGGGCAGCGTCAGCATCAACTTCAAGGAGTCCTTGGGGCCTCTGACATGCATACAAAGACGTCATGACATGCCGGCCTAGCCAAAAGATGGCACAGAGGCTTCTCCTTCCACTTTGGCGTCCTCCTCCTTTGATTTTCTCGGACGTTTCACTCGTTGCTCGAGCTGGTCGGCCGATTCGGAAAGTTCCACCAAGCTGGACACAATCACCTGCATACCGTCTTGAATTTTCTGTGCACTCCCTTCTCGCAAGGCCTCTACATCCATATCTGGTTCCTCCCCTTCGTCGGAGATTTCCTCGACTTTCGATTCCCCACTCTTGGCTTGATCTCGTCTGGTTGACTGGTCGAACTTCTTCTGGGCCTTTCTCACATCCAAGTGTGCAGCACGAATAGCGGCTTGATGTGCTGAGTCCGTCGCATTGAACTGGGTGGCGAACTCTTGCCACTTGGTCACGGACTGTTGAAGAAAGGTCTTCCATTGAGAGAGATACTGTGCCCGTGCTTGCTCCGCATCTAGCAATTTCTCCTTCATCTTGCCGAGCCGTTGAGCTGCGTCGCAGACACCTTTTGTATTCTCCCTCTCGTCTTTTTTCTGCATTTGATGTGCCATCGACTGCAGATTCGGAGACAAGGAATCGCCCTCCTTCTTCATTGCCCCAAGCAGTTGATTGAGCTTCTGCTGGGCCTTCATCTCTGCTTGTTGCTCCTCTAGGTCCTCTGCAGTCGCCACCGGAGCGAAGGGAACAGGAGTTGGCATCATCTGCAGATTGGGTGCCCATGATGAAGTCGAAGATGCTGGTGGTCCAAACTGTCCCGGAGGAGGAGCCGTCGGCGGAGGTGGCATTCCCTTGCCATACCCCTTGTCCGGCATCATCATTGGGAAGGGTGGCGCACCTTGTGGATGAAATGGCAACATAGTGGGCATCATCTGCGGCATTGGCGGAACATGGGAGGGCGGCAGCTGTGCATAGTGGTCTGCACCCTTGCCCTTGCCTTTGCTGGATTGCCCTTGATGTTGATTCTGGTTCTGATTGCGTTTGGATCTCTGCGATGGTCGCCTTGACTTTGTCCGTGGGCTCTGAGTTTTCTGCTCTTGCCATGACCCCCCTTGCCATGGTGGAGCTGTCTGCTCTGATTGCCCTTGGTGATACGCTGTCCAAGGCTGATGCCGATGTTCTTGGGGTACATGCGATCTGTCCATGCAGTACTCCCATTCCTGTCCACATTTCCAACATCTCGGAAAGCTGCCCTTCATGATGACATGACATGTTGAGCATTTCCAAGAGGGATGCTTGTTGCTGTTCGCCATCTCTGCACTGATTCTGCGAAGCAGTCCAGGATCTCGAGAGTGATGAGCAGCGAGGATTCGGTAGATCTGTCCAAGTCTTTCCAAACCAAGACAACAGACGCCTTTCCTGTGTAGATACCACTCCTTTCTCGCAACCGCTCGCTGTCTTCGCAGACGACGCCGCTGGGATGAGAAGGTCGTGATGAACACCGCCAAATAGACANGTGTAGATACCACTCCTTTCTCGCAACCGCTCGCTGTCTTCGCAGACGACGCCGCTGGGATGAGAAGGTCGTGATGAACACCGCCAAATAGACAAAATAACGCCAGGAACTTGAACAAAGGCTTGTGCATAAAGTCCAGAATCGTAGAATACCGGGTAATTGCCCCTGCAAAAAGCCCGAATACAGCGAAGCAAGAAATACACAAGGATGCCCAAATTGTCCCGAAAATAGTGTACCGCTGGTTTATGGCAGAGAACCAGAAAAACCCGTCCCCGGTGTAAACAACCGAGGGAGACCAGAACACAATGGGATGCGAGGCAATGGAAATTCAAATTGCCAGAAGCAAAGCCAGAGGTTAAAGGTCAGTTAGAAATATTGTAACCAAGGTGTGCAGACCGCCAGAGGCCCAGTGAAAGGCAGCTAAGGACAGTCCCCCGATGTCAAAGTGCACAACGAGGTAGGAGAAGCACCGAGGTTGATGTAGTCAAGGAGCTAAGGCGATGCAAGCCTGCTCAGGGCTTGCAGAGCGCAAGAAACGCAGCTGCAGTGCCAAGGCGGCNGCGATGCAAGCCTGCTCAGGGCTTGCAGAGCGCAAGAAACGCAGCTGCAGTGCCAAGGCGGCCAGGCAAAGCCCGCAGGGCGGCTATCGCAGTAGCGCCTGCTAGGTGTCGGACGGGGGGCTTCTAACACCGAATTCGTCCTTGACCCCTAATATGCAGTTATATATATATATATATGTTTATAATTATATAAGTATAATTAATTATATTTTATACGTATATATGTAGATATATACAGTACATATATATATATATATATACACATGTATACAGTAAACATGTATGCTGATGCTTGGGGGCGACTACCAAGCAACCCTGCAACAATGGATCTCTTTGCTTCAGTCGGACCGTCCCAACAGCAGGTTGCATGGCTAATCTGGGATACCTTACCCACCTCTCCCGGAAAATGGCCATAGAAAAAGTGGATTTTCCCATTAAAAATGATGATTCTCCATAGCTATGTTAGTTTACCAGAGGGTAGATATGTAAAATATTGTAAGATAAGTGGCAGGATATATCATGGTGTCTGGGTATCTAAGCTACTGTTGTATTCCTCCACGGATGCAAGTATTTCTGAACTTCTTGATCATTTAAACTTGCAACGAGTGGTCAGGTGGTTGTAAACGATTTTTAAAGGTTTTTCAGCTCAGCATCTATGGGTTGCGCGGACCAGTTGAACTTCAATTGTGACCTCGGAACAGCGAACGAACGGCTTGATGCACAAGGAGATGATACAGTTTTGTATATCCCACAATGGGGGGTAACCAACAGTTCTGGTCCTTAACAGCTTCAAATGGGATATGGGATCATAGCTCCTGCAACTAAGGTTATCACTTATCACGTAAATGAGATTAAAAAAAAAAACAGTTTCAACTGCTAAGGGCTACAACTGAATGATGGCGATCTTCATGATTTGACGTCTTGATCTGAATCTGGATATTTTCTGCATGTTGCCATGCAGACTTCCGATGCAAGCAGCGTCCCACCTCAGAACTGCTATGATCCCGGAGAAAGCACTGCAGTACATGAGTGTCCTGTCTTTTTTGGCTGGAATCACTTGAATCAACACAATGTCATCCAAGCCCCCTGTTTTTGCTCCTGTTCATTTAAGCCCCTGCTTTTTGCTGGTTGTATTCCCCTTTTTTATGCAACTAAATCACAAATGTTTTGGGTTTCACTCCCCATATACTGTATATATATATATATACATATTTGTTCGTAAACGGCTAAGTCACAATGTTTGCTTTTTGACAACCTCAATGTTTGGTGGTTGTGGAAAAATAATTTGAGACTGCCAGCGGGTTCATCGCATGTAGCTGGGCAAATTGTGGATTAGAATAGCTACGTAACATTACGTAACCCACCTCAAAATAGATCGAAAATGATTGAAAGGTGGAAAGCCTGGAAAAAGAGGCAATTACAGTACGACCAACGTCAGAAATTCGCCCATTGTGGGATATATAATCGTATTGAAGATTTCAAATGAGATCGTGCCTCTAGTGCTTTAGCATCGATTTCTGGAAAATCACCCAGGTAGTGTAATGATGTTCATATTTTTCCCACTACTTGGGATTTACCAGCGAGCCATGTTCAATCCCCAGGTGTACTAGAATTATGGATTGTAATGGATTGCATGAAATTGGGAACAGTACCCCATTCCATCCAATGGTTCATCTGGTTCATCATCATTTCCCAAAGTAAAATTATGTCAAAGTGACAATTGAAATATGCAGGCGGTATTTTCAGACCAAACATTATACAGTCTTTGTTCTGTTGCAGCAAATCACCCATTGAGTTCGATGGCTAAACGTGGCGTGTTCCAGCTAGACATGTTGAATTATCAAAGTGTATTTGAAAGCAGCAGCATCACCGAAATTACTGATTCTGCCTAGTTTATCCACATGATAAATTAAATCCCCAGTGTATCCCTGTTGTATCCTCATTGTATCCCCATTATAACCCAAAAAAAGGCTCCCAATTTTGGCTGGCGGAATCCCACCTTAATTACATATATCACACATGATAGGCCCATCAAGTTCCCATCATTTTTCCCGAATCATACGGAATCCCCCTAAATCGAAACAAACCACAATGCGAGGACCTTGTTCGATACTGTGACGCAAAGTTGGGAGCTGGTTCTCTACAAGGACTGGCCAGGGTTTACTCTTGAATTAGATATACTGAAAAATGATCTTACATGGGGTATGATGGGGTAAGTAACATAAACCAACAAAAGTAAGATGTGGGGGCCCCACTACCCTTTGGTAAACTAACATAGCTATGGCAAATCACTCTTTTCAATAGGAAAATCAACTATAAACGGACATTTTCCATGGCTACGGTTATGGCTCTCAACAGTTATGACCATGGGATTATAACTCCTGCAACTATATAAGAAGAAAGAAACATATAAAGGCCAGTTTTAACTGTTCACTGCTACAACTGTCGCTATGGAACGTGTCCATGTATAGTTGATTTACCTATTGAAAAGGGTGATTGTCCATACAATGTGGGGCCCCCAGTTGTACGTTGGTTTATAAACCCCATTTGGTATAGTTTTAAGATGTTATTTGCGTATCATAAACCCTAGTGAAATTGGAGTTATGTTCACCAACTTAGCTATCGAACGGGGGCCCCACATTGTAGCTGATATGAGTTTACCAAATGGTACAATGTGGGGCCCCCAAGATAGCTAAGTTGGTTTTTAACTCCAATAAATATGGTATATTATGGTTTATGGTAGATATAACTATAGTTGATGGTGTTTATAAACCAACTTATAACTAGGGGGCCCCACATTGTATGCACCATATTTTCGTCCAAGACACTCCGAGGCGGATCTCACGAGGCGCTGCTGCATGCGGTTCTTGCGCAGGGAAGGCCGACGGCTTTCGAGCGGCGCTGTACCTCGGTGAAATCCCCGCAGGTTCGATGATGGTCTCAGTAAAATCTCTATAGCCTCTGGTAAACAAACTGTTACATAACTATGGGAAATCCCCCTTTTTATCGGAAATCACCATTTTTTATGGGATAATTTCGATATATTTCTATAGCCTCTGGTAAATTGTTACATAACTATGGGAAATCCCCCTTTTTTATCGGAAATCACCATTTTTTATGGGATAATTTCTATATATTTCTATAGCCTCTGGTAAACTGTTACATAACTATGGGAAATCACCATTTTTTGTGGGAAATCACCATAACTATGGGATAATTTCTATATATTTCTATAGCCTCTGGTAAACTAACAGTTAGCTATTGAAGCCATGGCCATAGAAATAGTTGATTTTCCCATTAAACATGGTGATTTTCCATAGTTATGTTAGTTTTCCAGAGGGTATAGCCTCTATTGTATAGGGACTTGTCCATTGACCGGTTTGATTGCCGCAGGGTATGTTTGTCGGTGTATAACCCCCATCTAACGTTCGATATGACATATCCAAAAAATTACACCCAACCGTTTTTGCAGTGGACTAAACCAACTTCGCTGTAGAACAGGTCCACATTTTAGCCTCTGGTAGTCAAGCCTGACTGGGAAGTCCATGGAAATCCCTCTCTGGTTTGGATTGGATGGGAAAACAAATATACCTTCTGAGGAACTGTGTTTCCAGGATGTTCTGGATGATGGTTTCCCCTTTTCTTCCTCAAATTTTCCAGGTTTGTAAGTTTTCTATCTTGGGGGGGTTGCTATCCACATGTATGTTTGTCCCCTTCAATTGTGATGGTTTGGAACTCCCTACTGATCCAGCTGTACCTGGGGGTGCATTTCTAGTGAACTTTTTGTGGATATCAAACGATAGTGATATGGGCCCCATATCCTGACAAATGGAGGTGAACCCAGATTGGTTGTACCCATTGATAAGCCGAAAAGCTCAACTGCAAGCCCAAGTGTATCCCTTTGCTGGATGGAGAAATCATAGAAAAATCATCTATGTCACGGGATGTTACAGGCTTCAGGGACCGTTTCAGCTCCCTAGTTTGACTGGTTGGTGGTTTTAACACCGAAAAATGTGAAAGTCAACTGTGATCATCACAGCAAAAGATGCACATAAACATGCATAACTGTTTGATGGACTTGGGTCTGGGTCAAATTGATCAAACCCAAAAAGCATGGCTTGTAAAAAATCAAGAACTACTAAAAACATCTGCTCCAAGATGTCTGTATCTTAGTCCTCCAGGGTTTGACGAATTTCAAGTGATTTAAGTGCTTCGCCTATCCATCCGAAAACCGCTCATTCCACGTAGATTCCCCCCACTCAAAGCATGGACCAACGTCAAAGCACCCTACAGTACCTGGATGTGCATCCCAGTTGGAAAGTGAGTAATATATCTAAAAATAATCTACGGTATAAGCCATACAACTATACAACTCGGGATATTTCACAAAATGCGTCTTACATGTTCTGGATGATTGTGGCTACAAAGATCTGCAAAGCCACATAGTGGAGCCCCTAGACGTTATGTTTTGTTGGTTTATAAGCCCATCTGACCAGTTCGATTCCTTCGTAAACCTAAAAGATATTGTATGTTCATAAAGCAACAAACAGCTATCATCATAAATCAGCTATAATTCCATAAATTCCCTTGTTTTTCTGAGTTAAACCTCCATTTTCCCAATTTTCCGTTGCATATGGTTGCATATTAAATCACCATCTCGCCATTGATCCAACAGGGGCCACACTACAGTTGCAGTTGTGGCCGTGGTCCCACACCAAGTCCAGGTGCTGCGAGCTTGCAAAATGTCGCCGGCGATGCGAAGCACTGATCTTGCCTGCACTCCATTTCTCTCGTGCCCGCGAGAAGGTGGTTTCCTGGCAGACTTTTCATAGGAAAACCATGGGATAGCCTCTGGGAATCAGTCGCGTGGCTGGAAAATCCAGCTAGCGCTACAGATTACAGGTCGATGATTTTCCAAGCTACAAATCTCCAATCAGAGGAGATTTCCCAGAACCACATTTGAGTACCGGAGTGTTACATGGGTCTTTTTGTGATCGAAGTAAAAAAAGGGTTGCTGCCGGACCACGTCAGGTACATTTGGGTAAAACATGGAGTGAGCAAAGACCCTATGGATCCAAATATCTCCTGAGAAGGTACTTAGCCCCCCAAATCATACCCCAAACACTTTCTAAGAAGGTACGGCTGGATCCATAGGGAGAGGTAAAATGACGAAGTTCCTCTTCTGAGAAGGTTTCCGCAGCCATGTAAATGGATGATGGTGCATGGTGAGGTGAACTTCTCAAGAAGTAAACATGGCAAGTCCTAGATGATGTTGGATTCATATACCCATTGAATGATAGTGAACATCTGAAGAATTACCAAACTGACCAAACTATCCATCCAAGGTTGCACCAAATGATACAACTGTGGCTAATCAAAACCAATTTGCCCTGCAGCTTTCAGTCTAAGTGCAGCCGCAGGCAACCCGGAGGCAAGTGACTGACAATCTAAGCATATCAAAACTCATGATATCACTCTGAAGTACGGTAAACTAACACAGATGTGGAAAATAGATGAAAACAGCCAATTTGTAGATTATTTACAGTACCTGTTTAAAATGGTGTCCCATAATGTCCCATAGTTGTGTTAGTTTACTGGATGGTAGCCAGCAACAAGACGCGGATTTCTGTTCGTATATCTCAAGATCGGAGGCCTCCTTGGAATTGTCACCATCCATTAGTCACTCTTACGGAGGCAGGAGAAAAAGGACATCTATGGTGACCGAAACACCTCTTGCCATCCGGATTTCTGGATCATCCCAGAGGCATTCTGAGTTCTACAGTCTGACTGTATTCTTTGGGCCAATACCCCATGTCCGTGTGCTCATGCCCATTCATAATTCTTAAGAAAGCTGACCTCATTTAGCAGTCAGTATAGCCTCATTTCTAGTCCCTGGTGAAATGCTCGCAGCAAAGAAAAACACATGTGGACATCATGTTTCTCTCATTTTCTGACGCTGAGGATTTGCCGTTGCCATCTTTGATTACCAGTGAGTAAAACACATCCCCATTTGGGCCGGTCATGTTAGAAGCCCAATTTTACTTTCCACTCCCATGATAGACCCATGATAGCTATGATAGCTGAATAAAATCTCAGGCTTTGTGGGTTGAATCCCTGTCTTTCGTCTTCAAACCACGACTTTGGCATGTTGAATCCGCAAAGGGAATTCTTTACAGTAAACCGCCACATCGGTTGATCATATCTACATGTTTTGTTGCTAAGGCCCAATTTCCCCGTAGCCATATAGCGCCCCAAATCTCATTTAACATTCTGCATGTATCGTGTGTGTGTGTGCAAATGTCATGTATATTAATAAATATTATAAACCGTCAATTCTTGGTGCTTCAACCCTGATAGTTACCCTCCGGTAAACCAACACAACTATGGAAAATCACCATTTTGAATAGGTAAATCAACTATAGATTAACTATGTTAGTTTACCTGATGGTTAATGATGAACTCCTCCAAATACCCAGCGAGTCTCTTCAGCTCCCCCGTGGATGCCATCGTCGTATTGGTCGATGCCCCAGTGGTCGGCGGCGACCCCACCGTGGCGGCCGCAGGTGGTGCTGTGTCAGGGGAGTCCTTTTGGTGGATCTGGGAGAAAAAAACATGGCGATCTATGGTGATGTTATGGATTTCACTAGGGAAATTCAAGATTGAACCAGGGAAATTGAGGATTCAACTAGGGAAATTGAGGATTTCACTGGGAAAATTGAGGATTTAGACCCTCTGATAATCAAACGTGGCTGGCTTTGAAATCCCCTATAAGTGGAGGTTTATAGCTGCAAAAATCATCGAACTATATATAAATATGTAAATGGTGGATATTCAATTGATACGTGCGATTACCGGAGGGTGCATTGGGTTGGTTGAAGGGAAAATCTGCAGGAAACGTTTGTGCCAAGAAATATAGGGCTTTCCTGCAGATCTTCCCTTCATCCACTTCTGGGAAAATTGAAATGTCACCAACACACATGTCTTTCGACCAAAAAAATGCGGATTGAAACAAAACGATGATTTCACCATCAAAAAAAGCTAACATTCACCAGCAAAAACATGATTTCACCAGCAGCAATTGAAATCTACGTAAACCTACAAAAATGGAATTTCCACCAGGAAAAAGATGAAAGGACTTGACATGGAGGTAATTGGTACCTACTCTATTTTTGTTAGTGAATACTGTATTGGGTTGAACCACTGGCAGACAAGAGACTTATTTGAGCATGGGGCGGCAATTGTGATTTGAACACTAAAAACATGTTTGAACCAATGCAAAACACGAGCCAACAACAAAATGGTGATTCCACCAACACAAACGCTGACTTCACAACCAGAAATTGTTATGTCATCAACAAGACAGAGCCACATCCTTTCGCCACAAAAATGTGGATGTACCCAACACAGATATGAGCATTTAACCCACAAAAACCTGAATGGTGCAAACCCAACCAAACAGGAATGTAACCAATGACCGTGGTAATTGACATCATGTTCAAAAAATGATGCAAATGAAAATATCAGTACTGGACGACTAACAGCCCCCAAAAAACATGACTATATAACCAAGAAAAAAAAGAAGGCTTCATCATTGATAAATCTAGAATTCAATCAACAATGCAAGCGTAACCACCATATAATGGCCAAACTAGGACATCATCAACAAAAGCAGATATAGAATACCTTTTCATTATTTAATATAGCTTTGGAAAATGACCCATTTACGATTTACCGAAAAAATGTGATTTTACATAGCAACCTTTCATAACCAGAGGGTATGTGTGCACTCTAGGGGAACCACTTGGTGTTGCTGGCACCGTTGCTGATAGAAACACAGAATGAATCAGGAAATGGCAATACATCTTCGACGTTACAAGGATGCTTGCTGCTCGAAGCAGTGAAGGAAAACCCCATAATCAATGACCAACTGTTAGATGTTGGACAAGAGAAACACGTTTAATTCAGATGAATTTGATGGTTCCTGCAGGCATAATAAAAATACATTTAACCTACCATGAAGTTGTACCCAGATATTACCCAAATAAGGAGTTCAAACAGCAAACATCAGATACTCCAGACATCATTTCCACCAGAGATTCAATCTGTTCCACGACGATCTCCGATTCTTCAGCTATGTCAGGGGAAGTTGCCAACTTTGTTTTAGACCTGAGACGTCTGCGCACTTCGTAGTAATTCCATGCACAGTTCGACATAAAGTGGGACTACATTTCTGGTTCCGAGATCACTTCTTTCTGCCACCAAATGCGGCATTTCTTTCTGCATTTGACACGTTTTGAACATCATTTTCTTTGTCAAAATAAGTCAAAACTATAGTCTGACAACCACCAGTCCCCCTGACAAAAATGCAAGCTGGTCCATGAATTTCAGACCGCCTCACCACCTTTTTTGTACGAACTTTTATGAACTTTTGTGCTACAACCAGCCCAAATTCTTTTAAAGGTCTGATACTTTCTTATCCAAAACCAAACATCTAAGCAAAAGATCGCAAAATGTTTAAAAAAAAACAAAACACAAACATCTTGACGATCTCGATAATCCCTTAAGTTCAATCTCTGGTTCTATCCCCTCGCCCTCGGTGCTTGGTCCCAGTCGCGAGGGCGACAGCATGGAGATGTGCTCGGCGAGTTTCAGTTTGGAGGTCTTCAAAGCCTGGTAGACTTCCTGCAGAGCGAGGAATCGGTGCTGCTCGGCCACTATGGTTGAAATTGTGCGGTTTAGCATAAAACAACGGCAAAGATATGGGGGTTTGAACACGTTTAAAGATGTTTAAAGATGTTTGAACAACTCTGTGGTTGATTGGTGATTCTGTGAATTTCACCATCATGTTGAATAGTGTTTAATGGGGTAATGAAATTCTATAACCAACACTTAACGGGATATCGCTAGTCTAGCAGTCTATCGATGGGATTTTGATGATTGTAGGGGGATTACCGCATACTATCATCCGTGAAATGGGACTGATATCCCATGTTCAAACGCCAAATGGTTGGCGGATAGTTGGTGATCACCGTGCATAGGAGATTGGCCTGGTTTTAAAGAGTTTCCGGATGTTTTACCCACCCACTAGGATGTTTTGCTCTTCCTTTAACCCATGGTTTATTGTTGAAATATGAAAGTCATTTTCACCAAATATGCCTCTGGATTTACCATCAAAGGCCCCACAACATGTGGGGTCGGAGGGGTCGGGCCTTGCTACCTCCTTTGCTGGGAACAGCTCCAATCTGTTCCTTAGTCACAAAGCAGTGACAAGTCACAACCCCGAAAATGTGGCGCGGAACCGCTGAACAATGAGTATCCGAGTTGTTCTGACCATGGAAAAATGGGAATCAAACAACTGATTTTATGATCCAAGAAATATCGAAATGATCACCACATAAAGATACGACAAGTTAGACATTGACAGGCATACTAGGCAGAAAGTCTAATTTTTTGCCAAGTCATGGACAAATCAGCAGCATCAAAGACCAACAAATAAACCACCGATAAGGATGGGGGTTCACTTGTTGGTATGTCGCTTATCTTTCAGGTGTTCAATCGCTGGGAAGTCTATTACCATTAAACAGTACTCTTAGTCTTAGCAATATTATGAACATACGCTTTCAAAATTGATAATCTTAAACATCTGTACACTAAGATGTTTGCTGTTGGCCATCTTGTAATGCAATGCAATACATGAATGGTTCCCATCAATATTGAACATCTTTTAGGATTGACCCATTCGGAAGGTACCAAGCCACACCTTCTTGAAGACTTGACTTGATCCAAGGAGTAGTGCCGAGTGCCCGATTCGTTGAGGACCCAAAACTGGTTAAAAAAAATGTTGAGTTACTGGGATGGGCTATGGGATTAACGATTCCTGGTTTGTAAGTGGATCTATGATGATTTATGTATCAACAAAAAAACAACAATTGTAATCCAGTTACCAAATAGTTAACTAACTCCATGGCTACATCCCGAAGAGATCCAGTGCGTCCGAGATTCGAGATAGGCCAAATCTCTGATCCTGTTCAACGCGTACTCTTTCCTTGGTGTGCACATGGCACAGGCCTATTTTGCCAACCTTATGATGAGTGGTAGTCCACAGTACTTCATGTTGTCACATGTCCACGGAATAACACGCAATAAAAACCACCTCGTAGTCAATAGATGTTAATAGCAAACAGCCCTAAACTTACCTCTCTTGTAATGTGGTGAATCCGTTCATGTTGGACTTTCATTGAGCGAGGCGGCAGCATAACCATTGATCCAGCTGTCTGATCCGATCCGCTTCAAATTGCGCTCCGGGATTCCGAATTCCAGTTTCCACGGCTGATTTTCCCATCTGATTGGGACATGATTCATTGATTATTTCCGCACTTCCAAATGTTCAATACGGGGTTTGGTGCGAAACGACACCCCGGGGGAAATTCTCCCTATCGGTCTCTTTCATTTGATATCTGCATTTTTTTGAGGGCAGACTTATGCAGAAATCGCCCGTCGGAAAAGCAATGCCCAAGTAGACCAAGTTTTTGTCCAGTTTCCATGTGCCAAAGACACAAGGTCTATTTCATGTGCTCGAAAGAATTTTGCAAAGGATTCCCCTTCCCAAGAATCAGTTTCGGTGAGTTTTCTCGGTGCCCAAACAAAATGATGGCGGACATCGGAAAAGGACCCTGCCATGTTTTTTTTGGTCCAGGTTCCGCGGTGTAAATCCATAGACTCCATGGTGCATTAATTGGCTCGAAGGCTCGGCTGGCAATCGATCAGAATCGTATTGATTATGTATTCATGCAAATCGAAATTGAAATATATCAATGCTTAAAACAAGTCAAACAAATGACTTCAACTTTACAGACCTGATTTGGTTTTTGGTCTCTGCTTGCACCATCTTCTCATCCAAACACGGTTGTATCCAAGGCTCATATTTTGGATAGGTAGAAAGACCTGTGACGGATGTTCCCACATGGATTCCCCTTTGCTCTCGTTCTGGAAATACTTCTGTCCTTCTTCATCTTCTGCCTGCGTCCAGGAAACCCCTCTTTTCCGATAGCATATGGCTTTCTCGGAAAACAGGATACGCCAAAACTGCATGGACTATCATTATGTTCCCTAGAAATGGCACTTTTGAGGGGTATATCTCATTTTCGAACGAACCTTACATTTTCCAAAATGTTGATGCTTTCTTTTCCGGAGGGTTGAGATGAAATTGACAGGGTTAATTTTGAATTGAATCATCCATCACTGACTAAAAATATACATGTCTCAAAACAAATCAAACAAAAGAAACAATCAACTAATGATGACATGCCTTCAGAGTTGAATCCCTTCTTTGGCCCATAAATTAAGTAATTCAATGTGAGCAAACTGAGCAAACTATCTGTACCCTGGGGAAAAGGATCTACAAATAGTGGGTTCTCCACAGCTATGTTAGTTGACAGGAGTGTAGATTTTGCAAACACTACCAGAAAAAAATGAAATTTACTACTACTAAAGATGACACAAATAGACTTAAGTAGATCAGACCATTGCAGCGTATCTGCTAGGAACCTTTGAAACCTATCATTTTTGAAAGTTATTGGGGATCGTCATTGCCTTTCCTAGGGGCTGAACATAGGACATGCCCCTGTCTCGGCCGCCTGTTCCCAGCCAAGAAGAAGCTGTGCAATGCTGGCCTCCCAGCTTTCCTGCAACGGATTGAAGAGCCCAGAAATCATGTCGCTACCAACAGCAACAAAAAGGAAGAGAGGCCAAACGATAGTTTTCTTTTTTCGTAATTATAGGTATATAATGATTTATGGTGGAATAGTCAGATTGTTTTTCTAAAGCAACGTAGAACTGGGCCTTCCGGCCTTCCTCATTTCATATGGGGAACGGGTCCCAGATCTCATCCGTTGCGTCTTCAAATGTCTGTACTGTGATTAGGAAATCACAAAGGCAGCACGACACTGAACAGCTTCGTCAAAACTGTCGCCCTGACAAAAGTATACAAACAAAGCCACTATATACGCAAAGACCGGCTGGAAATGACATCTAATCCAATTTATAGCTAATTTTGAATTGGATTTCCAAGGAATTTAAACTCATTTTATCTACAATATGGGGCCCCGAAGATAGCGGAAAGTTGGTGAACAGTTCACTCCAATGACTATGGCTTATGATACGAAAAAAAAAGAAAAACTACAGTATTTGGTTTATAAACCAACTTTTATCGGGCTCCGAATTTTAATTTTCATTGGATTTCCTTGGTGTGCATCCCCCATAGGAGAACATGGTCCTGGAGAGCGTTCAGGCTCTGATTGCGAAGCACCGGTGGCAACTGAAGACCTGGCAAAATGCTCACCCCACGGTCGTTGGCCATTGCAAAGAAAAACAACATGGGGGTACAACTGGATATAATATGATATAATATATATATATATATATATGGGCAATAAAATGTATATACAAAATATAAATACATATGGTTATCCTATTATAACATTATACAATTATATCCCATGATATCCCCAGGTTGGATAGATACTGGGATATAGAACCAAATGTGGGGTATGATCGGATGTACAACTAACACGCTGGGCTCCGTATGGGATTTTACCAAAATGGTGGCAAGCCGGAAACCATCTACAATGGGCCCCCGTTGTATAGCTAAGTTGGTGAACATACCTCCAAGAATTACAGTACGGTTTATGATACATATAGCTATAGTTAATGGGGTTTATAAATAACCAACTTATAACTGGGGGCCCCCACACTGTATAAAATGTGAATATCATGTCATACAGAGCCACCAATCTGATTTTGGGTGTGTCTGAGAATGGGGTATACTCCACATGGCCATTTAAACAGGGAAGATGCGATTTTGGGGTATCCTATTTTCAGACAAACCCACACTATTTTCCAAGCCCATTCTTAGATTCTGATGATGTTCCTAGGGACCTAGCAAGAAGTCCGTTGTCAAAGACTGCTAAATCAGAGAGGCGCCCCTCTGGACAGGGCATCCATGGTTTGGAAAACCTATTCGTTTCAATCCCAACTTTGTAGGAGCTATTAGCAGCCGTGTTTGTTGGTTCTATCAGACATTTTTTCTCGTAAGATTGGTGTTAAAACCTCAAATATGTGAACCTCATATGTTGGCGGTGACAAAAAAACATGTTCTGAGTGTTTTCCCTGTTGAATGCCCCATGTAATATGTAATTTTCATTCTTGTCTCCATGTTTGATGGTTCAACCTTATGTTCTTCTTGTTTTCCTATGTCCGATACTTTGGTGGTTGAACCCAGATGAACCCAGTGCCTTTTTGTTTGTAAAAGGACTTAATTTGGTTGGCTCCCGATTCATCGTGCCCACCCCAGCTCTAGCTCTTTTCAGCTATAGACCTTTACAATTATGGCCAAGGTGAAAAATATCACATAAACGAGTTTTTGTCCACCAATTAAACCTGTTTTCAGGGCCGCCGCAATTGTATCACTACTATACTATGGTTAAATCACCATGAAATCCCATTATATCCCTAAATCCCTAAATCACCATTAAATCCCCAAATCCCCATTAGATCACCATAAATTCCCATTAAACCACCATGAATATCCCCAACCACAGCCATGTCCAGAAAAGTCAAGCTGCAGGTCGAGAAAACAGCTGCGACTTCACGAATCGTCAGATCTAAGGGATGAACCTGGGCGATTTTGTTCACCTTGCTGGGCAGTTTCTTTTTGTATATAATATGTATCTATCTTTGGGTATAGGGGGTCAAAACTGTGTATCCCTAACATTAGATGGCAGAATATGTGTTAATATTAAATGAACGACTAAAATCTTTGGTTGCCCAGGTCTGAAACTTGACCCATACCCCTTGAGAGTGGAGGGGATGTGTATTTATTATTATGATATAGAATCGCATGTATAATATGTTTTGGGATTTGGGATTATGTATATATATGGTATGCTATAGAATGGAATGAAAAATGATGTGTATATATATATATACATAGACTTATACATCATAACCAACTATAATCGAAAGTTGGATGATATTGCATGTAATATCACCATACTTGGGGGGGTGCAGGACTTTTCTGATTTTTATGGGTATGAGCATGGTGAGTGCGCCTCCATGTTTGTTGGTATATTATGACCTCGTAGCTGGAGCTGCAGGCTGGAAACAATAATTCGAAGTCTTCAGATAGATTTCTATTGTGAAAACACTTACCCTCTGGTAAACTAACATAGCTATGGAAAATCCCCATGTTTAGTGGGAAAATCAACTATAAATGGCCATGTTCAATAGCTATGTTGAATTACCAGGGGTAAATGGATGGTTTCTTAAACATGGTGGATCCCCAAGTCACCATAGGTTTCAATACTAAAATGGTCATCCATGACGACTGGGTGATTTGGGGGTAGCCCTATGACTTAGGAAACCTCCAAATGGGAATCCAAACACATCGATGGGGATGTTCTTCACAACCATGGAGACTTGACCCGAAATGAAAATTTGACCAACCTGCATTGGTCTACAAACGAACGGGTGGCGTTTGGGCATGTTCGCATGGTAAATATACCATGGGGAACCCAACAAACCTGCAGATGCTTGTAAATGTGTCTTTCGAGTGTGTGTGTGTGTGTGTCAGCCAAGTGGCTATGGAATACATGAAGGAGATTGAAAGCATAGAACATGGAGACTTTTCGTACAAGAATTGGGGAAAACATCAAAGAGGACCAACGAACAGCATCTTCCCCTCTGGCACTGCCAATTATCTTCTGATCCACCATGGGGGACAAGGATTTGCAGGGTGAACACCCAACGTTGGCGACCTATATATATTTGTATTGACCAACTTCCAGCCATTCTTGGGGGACCCTCCAGTTGTCAAACAGGTTCTTTTTTGACCCATTCAAATACCACTTTGTGGTGGATTTCCCTGCCAGCTATGTTTGATTACCGATTGGGTTTAATGAAAATATCCCAAAGTCAAAAGAAAAAAACATGTTTATGATTGTTTATGTGTTTGTTTTGGAGTACCCCAAGCTTCTTCCAAACTTCAGCGTTCATCGCCAAGTTTCCCAGGACGTTTCGTTGGTGTTTTGATTCCAGAAGAAGACGATGTTGCTCTCGTCGCGACAGAATTGCCATGGCGCTGGTAAGGTGCACTCCACCAAGAGCTCGCAGAGAAATCGGCTGATTGGCTGCTCCTTGCTTCATCAGTTGGCCCAGGTTAAAAAAATGTGAGTTGTGGTGATTTAAACCATGAACAAATAGCGAAAATGCAGGTTTAAGTCAGAAACCAATCGGGAAAATGAGAGGTTCAACTCAGAAAAATTGGGCTTAGATGGGATTGGAGACCATTTCAGAGCTGTTGAATATGAAAGGGGGATGGGATTAAGTGGTTTATCAGCCTTGTATAGCTGGGGATATTCCAGAAACAAGTGAGTTACAATATGCTTACTAGCCACTACAATGTGCGGCCCCAAAACGATAGGAAAGTCGGTTTGTAACTGGATAACTGGGGTTTATGGTAGCTATTACTATAGTTGGATATCCTTGGATGGGGTTGTAAACCAACTCATTAACAAGGGGGGGAGCACCTTGTGTCAATGCATTGGGTTGGCAAAAGTGCAACCGGACACTATGGATGTTTTTTTGACCCATATTATGAATTGTCCTGCAATTTCATCCTTCAAACAGTTCCGGGAAGTTTACCATGATGCATGGAACCACACATGTGTTAATCAGAAACAAAGACTTGTTTCATTCGGGTGAAAAATCACTAACAAATGAGGTACATTTTGGGGGAAACCACAATATTTCTGGCTGTTTAGGGGACGGATATCAGTGACTAAATATTGGTGATATTTTCCAAAAAGAAGGCATCAACTCCTTGATGTTGGAATTTTTTGGGGTTGATAATGGTCAGGTAAATGAAAAACTGCATATTTCACCAAATAGATGTCCGAAATCTACGCTTCGGCAGTGGAGTACTGAAAACATGTTCAGCCTGCTGCCCAATGCGCCCAGAAAAAAACACGACCTCCAACTCAAATGGCTGAAACCCCCGAAATATCTCACCCCGAAGCTGCAAGAAGGAGCATCTCAAGCGAAAACGGGCTTATGAATATTTATGGTGGATTTTTCTAATTTCAGCTGGCTTTTCGAAATAACCTCAAAAGTGGAAGATCTTTGGAAAAAGCTGTAGCCACATGTGGTATACAAAGCCGTCCTACTGGAAACCGGCCCCACATGGTCCTGCTTGGCAGAGACAATGCCCTGATTCTCCAGATATTGCGATCGCTCCTCCAAGGTCCAAGTCTTTAGCTTCCTCGAATTGAAAAAACGGGAATTTCTGGTGATTTCATAGGGGTTTCCATGATTTCCATGGTGAATAGAACCATAATAATGCCACACTTATAGCCCTTGATAGTTATAACTGGCGAAAAAAAAACAAAACTCATTTATAAAAGTAATATATTTCACCCACCAGTTGCAGGAGTTATGATCCTATGGCCATACCTGTTGAGGGCCACAAGTGTAGAGTCACCTAGCATGGAAAAAGAAGGCTTCAATATAGGATGGACAAATTAGTAAATAATTAAATGAAGGACGTGGTTGCAATCGATCAGTGATTAATGACAATCCTCTGTGAACAAAACTACTTAGTAGCTACTTCCGCACTGGGCTCACTATTCTGACTGGGGACAAAGAGATACTGATATCCTGATATCAAGTCCTCTGCTTTTTATTGCAAAGACATGGGGTTTGTTTGAAACTAGGGGGACCCCTAGACTTGATGGTTAATGAAAAATGACCATAAATGATATATATATATACCTAGATCTTCCACCCATGCATTATTTCTGCCCCTCATGATTTTGCATTGGATTTCCGACCCTCAATGTGAATTCTGCCCCTTAGCTGG
>BGPT01002383.1:17843-27721 GCA_003297045.1 Symbiodinium sp. clade C Y103 | reverse complement strand
CTGACATTCTTTCTGGCATTCTTTCTGGCATTCTATCTGGCATTCTTTCTGGCATTCTTTCTGGCATTCTATCTGGCATTCTATCTGGCATATCTTCTGGCATTCTATCTGGCGTTCTATCTGGCATTCTTCTGGCATTCTGTCTGGCATTCTATCTGGAATTTTATCTGGCATTCTATCTGTCATATCTTCTGGCATTCTATCTGGCATTCTATCTGACATTCTATCTGACATTCTTTCTGGCATTCTCTTTGCTATTCTGTTTGGCATCTAGTCTGCCACTCTTTCCGACATTCTTTCTGACATTCTATCTGGCATGCTTTCTGGCATTCGATCTAACATTCTTTCTGACATTCTATCTGGCATTCTTTCTGGCATTCTCTCTGGCATCCTTTCTAACATTCTTTCTGACATTCTTTCTGGCATTCTATCTGACATTCTATCTGACATTCTTTCTGGCATTCTTTCTGACATTCTATCTGGCATTCTCTCTGGCATTCTATCTGACATTTTCTATCTGGCATTCTATCTGACATTCTATCTGGCATTCTATCTGACATTCTATCTGGCATTGAGGTCCGGCAGTGCCCACTGCAATCTGGAGCTCGCAGTTGAGGTCCGGCGTTGCCCACTGGGATCGGGAGCTCGCCGTTGAGGTCCGGCCGTGCCCACTGGGATCGGGAGCTCGCGGTTGAGGTCCGGCGTTGCCCACTGGGATCTGGACCTCGCGGTTGAGGTCCGGCGTTGCCCACTGGGATCCGGAGCTCGCGGTTGAAGTCCGGCGCTGCCCGCTGGGATCTGGACCTCGCGGTTGAGGTCCGGCGCTGCCCACTGGGATCTGGACCTCGCAGTTGAGGTCCGGCGTTGCCCACTGGGATCTGAAGCTGGCAGATGGAGTCCGGCAGTTCCCACTGCGATCTGGAGCTGGCGACGAGGAGGCAGAAGGAGAACGAGGAGGAGAAGCGGGAGAAGCGGGAGAAGGAGGACGTCCACCCCCGGTCAGCTGTGATAAAATCTAGTAACCCTCACCTGGCAGGTGGGGAATCAAAATGTCCATCCAAAAAAATTACAGTAGCGCAAAAGTAGGGCACCCCGTCCAATGGTTCATTTATATACCATTCAAATTGCAATAAATGGTTTTGAATGGTTTTGAAAATCATTCTCTTCTGTGAACATCGCAATTAGCTATAACCCATGTGGATTTGTCTGAGAATAGGGTACCCGCCAAAAAAATATTGATCATCAGTCATCAGTTTCCCCGGTTGATAATAAACCATTTCTGGACCATATGGATTTAGTCATATGTCCTATATCTTTCATGATTAACTCCCAAGACCAAGAATTCTTAGATCAATCCTCATGTTCATTGCTATTAGCCACCATCTATGGGAACACCCAAATGGCATATTGTTGTATCATCTACATATATAGATATTGATCCAATACTTTTATGATATATGTATATACCCAGAATCGATCCAAAAAAATATGACGCTTGCATATATATATATATATGTATAATTCTACACCCATCACTGCCCAAATTCAGGGTTAAACATCGTCAATCAGATTCTTATACGGGTCGTTGATGATGTTTCCCTACTTTTGATGTTACATCCTTACATCTTAAGTTCCAGAAGTGTTGGCTATTAATTATACATGTATATATTGAGAGCCCTAATCATGTTTGCTTTAGTGCTCCTTTAAAGTAGCCACTATAATATCTCATTGAAAATACAATGTCCCACTTTATTACATCTCCCTATTTGATATCTCCATAATATCTACATCATATCCAATTTCCCGATCAAGGATATGATTCTATGTCACTTATGACATGGTTTCAAGACTCCCATTAACTATACTTACATCCCCCATAGACCCTCCTTAACCCAGTTCTAAGTCACCTTAGCTATCATAAATCAGCAACCAAAATCCATATGTTTCTGAGTCAAACCTCCGTTCTCCATGTTTTTTGATGGGTTTAATCTAGAAGGTCTCACCTTGTGGGCTGGTGAAACACCCACAAAAGGGGCTAAGGGTTTTGGGTGACCACACCTACAAGATGTGTATACCCAGCAATATCGGATAGCAAAGGAGTTTACCACAATTTTAGATTCGGAATTGACGTTTCTATATCTTCTTGGGGGTGGATTGTGGTGCAACGTGGGGCCCTAAGATGAGTTGGTTTGTAAGTACAACTATGGTATATGATGAAAAAAATATGGTACATAGTATATAATAGTCATTAATAGTCTGTATACCCTGTGGCAAACTGGCCATGGAAAATCACAATTTTTGATGGGAAAATCCACTATTTCAATGCCCATTTTCAATAGCAAACTGTTAGTTTACCAGAGGGTAACTATAGTATTCATGGCTAGTATTCATGGGGTAAACCAACAAACATACCGGGGGTCCCACCTGGTGAAAACTCGATATTTGGTGGTCGATATGCCTATCGAAACGGCCAAAGAAGATAAGAAGGTCAAATCCTACTACAATGGCTGTAAATATAAATATATAGAAATATATGTATATATATAGATATATTCATGAATTACTTTTCGATCTTTTTGGGGATTACCATATCCCATCATATCCCATTGTATCCCATCCCCAAATGGCTTCTTGATTCGCAGCGAATCAGCAGCGCTCCTGTCGGAGCTGTGACAGGAGCAGAACCTGCGCTCTTTGTCGCTGTTGGAGCCTGGGCGAAAGCCGCGCCGCCGTTTTGAAACTCATGGGGGCAGGTCATCATTTCTTCTGTTTACCCTTTGGCGGTAATTTGTTGCGTGGCTATTGACCATGGCCATTTATAGTTGATTTACCCAATAAGATGGAGATGTTCCATAGCTATGTTAGTTTACCAGAGGGTAGAAGGGTATAAACTGGTAGTACTTGCATGCTTTGCACGAAAAAAAAACTCTAAAACATTCATGGATAATAATTCATTGACCTGAAATAAGGCTTCTTCTTGGGATAATTCCCCTTAGGAAGACGTCACAGTGAGGTCACTATAATTCAATCAAGTGGTTGATCAAACCCACAGCCCTCGCGAGTTCACCGCCATTCTGCAAGCCCAAATATGTGGTTTCCCTACTAAACCATGGTTTCTGCATGGTGGGGCCCCCGAATTTTGACTTGGCTTATAAAACCCCATCCAACTAGTGTTCTGTATATATATATATATATATGTCCCCCCAATCAACCCGAGTTTCACCAAGTTCTGTGGGTATATGTGGGTCAACTTTGCCTAACGGGGTTCCCACATGGGGATGTTTTTTTTTATCTCAACGGGCGCGTCAGGGATGACCATGACGCGGCTTCATTGAACCAACAGAAATTGCATGTATCCCACGGTAAACATAGAAATAAAGGTGGACAACACTAGGTAAATGAGCTACAAATGGTGGGGTTTTCCACATCTATCAGTTTGCAGGAGGGTAACAATCGGAGTAATCAATCAAAACTTTTGGAGTAATCAATCAAAACTTCTCAGCGTTTACCATGTTGGCTCAGGTTGGCTCGTTGTTCTCGTGAATCTTATTTACCTGAGCAATGTCAAAAACCTAGTGGACAAGTACTTCCAATGTTTGGTTGAGAACGGGATTCCCAGTTCATGGATTATGATAATCACCATGTTTTTTGAGCAGTATAACCCTCAAACTAATCATCAATACCCTATCATGTACCAGTATCAGTTGGACCCACTAAAAAATCCGTAGTTAGAATCCCTATATGAAATCCCATACCCATATGCTCCATGTATGGTATATTTACCTACATTTGGGTGATTTTTAGGGTGAATGTTGGTAAATATTCCATACATGGAGCATCTGGGATAGAATGATGAACTAGCTGGGCTTTAGAAACCCACCCTCGCAACTGGAAGAATTCCAAGTAACTGCTCTCGGGCCACTGCACCGTTGACCTCGCCTGCCATGCACAATTTCATCAGCTGGGACTTATGAAATGTAGACGTTTACGTAGATGTGGAAAATCCAACCATCATATTTGATCTTTTCCTGGGAAACCATTTTTTTTTGTTTTCCACATTCAATCACATTCATACGGTACCGGTACCGTATATATATATATATCTCTTAGTGAACCCTAGGGTAAGCAACACAAAGAAGGCATGAAACAACTGAAATACCAAGACAGACTGAGAATTAACCAACGCAGATTGAGCGATACAACAAATAAACACCTAGGACAAGTGAGTTTTTGCACAGAAACTCATCACCGAATAGTGGATTTTGCTGTGTAAATCAATCCAAACAAGGAAAACTGGAGCAAGGAATGATCATGACTATCAAACAGACTGTCAAGAGCTTTTGACTTCACTGAACACTGAAAATTGATGGTTCTCTTGTCCAATGTGGGCCGATCTCCATGGTCAACGACCAACATGATCCCAACTGAGTGTGTCCTACAACTTGTGATCGAATGTGACATCAGCAGGTGCGCACCATCCATCTCATCGTCGAATGAAAGCAAGTTTCCCATGGCAGCAAATGCAGCAGCCGCAGATTGGGATCGAAACTTTCAACAACCGTGATTGTAGACACTTGAGAAGCCACTGTCTGGCAGGGTTTGTTCATCCAAATCAATCTTTATACAAGTATAGAGCCCCAAACAGTGGAGCAGAATCACATCTAATTGAAAGCATACTCCACTGTTTAGGGTTCTATAGCTATGGCTAAACACACGACATATATATATATATCATTAATACATATGTATATATATATATATATATATCATTAATATATATATATATATATATCATGCATACATATATATATATATGTATCTGTATGTATGTATATAAATAACATTACATGAAATGAAAACAACTATAGTCACATCAAGGATGAAAAATATAGTCATAAATCCTAAACAAACGTCAGACCTGTACGCGGAGTCCGTGGCAGATCTGATTCAGTTTTTGTTTTGGTTTCTACGGCCGTGGATCGGTGTTCAAAAGCAGCGGAAATTTCAAGCCAAGATACGTCTCCAGTCTCCTCGAAGATAGCCGGAAAATCATCAAACTAACAGGGTGGAACTCCAAATCGTATCAGAAAGTCAATGCAACAAATGCTCTGAGTCTAGCTTGAAACCTCATTTGTCTGGCTTCATCGAAGCCACAAAATAACACAACAGAAACCATATGTCTCTCTCTCTCTATATATATATATTTTTGATACACCCGTACCCTCTGGTTATTAAACGTTCCGATGGAAAATCGCAATTGTTTAAAAGATGAATCGGTAAATCATCAGAAATCATCTATGAACAAGCCATGGCTTCCACAGCAAACAGTTAAATAACCAGAGGGTACAAGGGTGGGGCCCTTAGTTATAAGTTGGTTTATAAACCCAAATAATGTAGGTAAAACAATAATAAACCATCCCCCAAATCACCATAAATGGGTGGTATAAACCATTCCCAAATGGGAAGTTTATTATTGTTTTACCCACATTACTTATCTTTGCTATCTGCCCCAATATAGTGATTGGATTTACAAACCAACTTAGCCATCAAACGGTGGCGATTTTGTCGTCGGCCACTGGGCAAATGATCTTTCCGTGGATGACTTACCTAGCACGGGCCACCGATTCTGCTACTCTTGACCGTCATCCGTAAGATGGGTTTGAGTTTCCTCACTGATTCGGTTTTTGAAGGGATGTACAGTGTATGTGTATGATATATACATATATATATATGTATACATAATTATATATAAGTACATAATATTACATGTTCCACACTATGTGTTTTGTGTGTGGCATACGTGTGTCCACAAACACCATAACATTCATATATGATGTGCATAGTGTGTGCATAACATATCATGTATAATATATACACGTATAATATATATATATATATATCATCTACGCGTATATCCTCAGGAAGCTTCAAACCACATCATGAGTAGGTCATCCAATCACTTTGTACAACGAAACCCAAGAGCCTGAAAGGAATGGTTTTCTTTCCACGATCCAACGATGCGCCTTGGATCTGGAGCATGACATCTTCTTGCAGACTAGGCCGTAGCAATGGTGCAACCGATGCACTATCGCCAATCTTAGATACCCTGCAACAAACACGTTAAACATATTGCGAATTGAGAGGGAAGAGTAAGTGGAGTAAGTGGTACTCTAAATGAGCTTAGTGCCCTAGTAAGTCCGTCCTCATTTCGTGGTGTTCTCCCAGTTATAAATGACAATAACGGCTAGGCTAAGTGAAAACCCGTTTCCCAAGTGGGATGATCTTAATGGGATTGATTTCAGCCATCCCCAAACTGGAAGGGTGTTGATCCTGGCTTTACCCTGCAGTAAACTAACATTGCTAAGGACAATGTCCCATTGATATCGATGATCTGGTAGAAGATGGTAGTCACTTTGACACATGATGTATCTGTATCGTGAAAAATGTGATAGCCTCTAAATGATGAAAATTATGAAAACCAGAGGGTATTACAGTACCAAGCAACCGCAACCATTCACCTTCAAGATTCCTCAGCTAAGGGCTAGGGCAACTTTGTCCCCAGCCAAATGGCGCAGCGCAGCTTTGGGCACTCAGAGGAGCCTCTGAGGGGATGGCTAAGACACCTTCAAAAATGATGAAAAATTGCATGCCGAAAAAACATAATCTACACATATAACATATATATA
This sequence comes from Symbiodinium sp. clade C Y103, assembly GCA_003297045.1. Lineage (NCBI taxonomy): Eukaryota > Dinophyceae > Suessiales > Symbiodiniaceae > Cladocopium > Cladocopium sp. clade C. The sequence continues at coordinate 21,035 of BGPT01002383.1, read as the reverse complement.
TATACATATATTCCAGCCTGGTTTCACACTTTTCCGCATCTTAGTGGAGGTTAATTTTTACTCACTTCGATTTCAATCTACCTTAATCTAGTCTTCAAGAGGGATGGATGATCAACAAAATATGTTGGAAACAAGGAAGAGACTGGAAGCGTTTTGAACAACCCACTATTTTACAGACTCAAATGAGGAGAAGCCCAAGCCCAGCAGGTACTACACTGTCTTCCAATTTGCATCCCCTCTATGTGCGATGTACATGCATCTTATCTAAATTGGTTTGCGGATAGGTTTCGGCATTCCTCACAGTTCTCCACAAGTGCGATTAGCAAATGAACCTTCATCCTGCAGGCTGAACAGCCTACTGTCAGTTGCTGATTTCAGTCCGACTTTGGAGCAATTGCCCGAACATGTGACTGTGTTTTATTTGATATTACAGAAAGTCACATCATGTATCCAAAAAGAAAGAATCCGTGCCTTCTCAGTCCCTCAATCTACTCAATCTATTCCATCCCACTTTATCCCCTTTGATGCCATCCACCGTTCATATCAAACACCCCCACTCTATGGTCCCAAATATAGTGGTTTCATGCCTTCTTTTTTTCCATTGTTTCTGGTGTGTTGTGTGTTCTATTAACGAGGGATGGGAGTACCAATCAACCATCAAAAATCAGCACTTTCCACTATGTCCCTTTTATGTTCACAACTGGTTGGCTCTCCCCACCTTTTCCTTTTCCCATGAGAAAAAACACATCCCCATCACTACATAGTGGAGACCTCAAACGTTGCGTTTGTTGGTTTATATCACTTTGTAACCCCATCTAACCAGTTCGATCTATCCCCCCCTACATTTTCCCAACAGTCCTTTTTTGGTGAACTGTTCACCAACAGCTACAAGTATAAAGTGGGAATACCTCAGCAATTTCTGAACGAAGTCCCACCGTTTGCTGTTAAAATCACCATTTTCCAATTATATTCCCTTACTAAGTGCTCGATTATCCTCCAGTAAACTAACATAGCTATGGAAAATCACCATTTTTTAATGGGAAAATCCACTATAAATGGCCATTTTCAATAGCTATGTTAATTTACCAGAGGGTACATCATCTTACATGAATTAAGTCCCATCGAAACCACCATGACATATTTCCAATGCCGGCCTTGCTTTCAACAACCTCGAGCCGAGGCGGCCACGGCCCACCACGTAGAGCTCCGAAGTTGCCGCATCCTGATGGGATTAGATCGACAGAAAAGTAGTTAATCAAAATAATTTTTGGGCAAATAATTTGCAGTAATACAAAGAGAGATACATAGATATATACATATGTATGTATGTATATATGTCAATGTGTATGGATGGATGGATGGATGTATGTACATATGTATATCTATAAATGTATAGGGGTACCCACCACAAGTTGGGATATATTCAAAAAAACTGTAGATGTATACATGTATACATTTATGTATATATATATATACATATGTACGTGCAGAAGAACTAGTCACTACTAATTAGAGACCACATTTCTTCAGCTATAGCCCTATAGCTGGGTTTTAACTGGCTCAAAAAACTCATTGAGGTGATATATAACCAACCAGCTGCAGGAGTTTTAATTCAATGGCCGAAACTGTTCAGGGCCATAAGTGGATGGGTTATCATAGCTCCCACACCAGGCCAGGTAGTACAATCCCCTATTATCATATCTAATCAATAAGAGTATGTCCAATGTTCATAGTTGTGTTTGTTGGTATATAATCCCATTCAACTATTGATGTATTCCCCACAAACCCTAGGTATTGTAGTTGTAAACCATACTTGTAAACCAACAAACAGCTATCATAAAGCAGCAACCAAATCCAGTTTTTTCAGTTCAACCAGCATTTGCCATATGTTTTCATGGCTAGAATCACCACAACTCACCATTGATCCAAAGGGGGTCCCACTACCATGAAGCCACCGACCCTTCCGATGCAGCTCGACTCCTCTGCGAGGGACAGAGCCTTTTTGGAGTTGCCAGCGGATTGAAGTGTTCAGATTCTTCATCTTACAATGGTGGGTTACATATCATTAAAGTCAAGTAGCTATAGATATCTACATCTAATCCAAACATCATGGATGTATAAAATCCCTATGAATGGATGGATGACCATTATAAGTTGGTTTATAAACCCCATGAATACTATAGTTATTTGCGTATCATAAACCATAGTGAAATTGGAGTGAACTAAACCCACTTAGCTATCGAACGGTGGCCCCACATCTTATGGATTTGTTTGCAATGTGGGAACCCCAAGATAGCTAAGTTGGTTTATAAGCTGGGTGAAAACTCCAAGAGCTATGGTACATTGTGGCATGGGGAAGAATGTGGATAACATACGGGATATCATGGGGTTTACCCGGTAATTTCAAACTGTTTGCGACCTGGAAAATCCCGAAGTCTAGGTACAAATCATCGAACTAAATCGACCATTTTCCATACTTGGGAGTGCAGTTCGATTTTTTTTCGTGGCTAGATTTCACCATATTAAACCATATTATACCCCAGTTATATCTGGTATATCACCAGTTTAAACATGGGCTATAAATCGTATCCGAACTGGGATGCATATCCAAGTTGCTGCGGGTGCAGTTATGATGTAAATATGATATGATAATATGTATATATATATATACATACAGATGTATATCCATAGTTGTAGGGGATATAACCCAACGTATGGTGGTTTTCACTGTACCCAGGAATAGCCAGTTGCTGCACCCCCAAGTGTCGGCTGCAAGTCCTGCAAGGTCCTGCAAGTGTATGTACTAATAAATAACATTTAGTGTGATTATATATATATATATATAAATATGTATACACACTCCCGTAAACGTTTACATAGATGTGGAAACTCCACCATGAATTTTCATCATTTGCCGTTCACGGCAAACTATGGGTTTTCCACATCTTTGTGTATGTTTAATGTAGGGTATACTGCAAGCCACAGATCACTGCAAGCCATAAAATTCAGCAAACATATCTAAAAATGGCCTTGGATACCCTCAACAGAAAGTTCTATGGTAAAGAGGCAAACGGTATACCCAATGCCGTAAACCATCTGTTTCACAAACCATTTGGGGGTGATAATGAACATCATCTCAAAATATTTGTGGAAATACCCAATGCCATATCTTTTTGGAGGACGGTGAGAATG
>BGPT01002383.1:343-12843 GCA_003297045.1 Symbiodinium sp. clade C Y103 | reverse complement strand
GGGATCACCGCAACCAACGAATAGATACGAAGTTTCTGCTCCTTAAACTTCCCGGTACAGTATCTGTTGACGACAAAAATCTTGATAGATTTTGCCACTTGTTGCACGTTGACAACTCTCGGGAGAGTCCCAAAGTGAGTTTACAAGAAAATGTGACTAGCAGATGTCAATTCTATGCATCCTATATGATGAGAGTAAGAGTATGCAAGCCCATTTATAACTGGCAAGTGGCCGATTGCCCCATCCCTGTTCCACCAAATTCAGAGAATATGGGGAACCCTGAACCTTTCACCACTACTTGTTTTTGAGTTGTGCAGCATAAATCATCTGCAGTCTAGGTCATGCAGCCATGCAGCTTCAGAACTATGCCGACCAATATGGAATGTATCAGGCTTTACGAATTTGTCTGTCAGTTGTTTACCAAGAGTAAGAAAGTTGAAATATATTCTCAAGAAATGGAAAGGATGGTGATCAAACTATCAGCCGAGTGTATTTCACTGCTACTTTAAAATTCTTCACTTCACGATGAGCTTTTAAATCACCATAGTCTTTCAGCCACCAGCTCGGCACCTGCAGCTTTCTGAGAAAGATCTCATGCGCTTCCAGATAAAGCTGTTGACAAGGAGGCTTGTAGTAATGACATCCTGCCCCCCGACCCTTGGTGGACCACAGCTGGATGAATCACCTGACCATGATTCGTCCGATGCCCCATGTAAGACATCCCCCATCAACAAGCGGTGGAAGCAAGGGATGAAATCACCAATTTGGGACCATGCAATGGGTGTCAACAATATATTGCAAGGTGAGGCCCTGGTTCGATAGCTGAATTGAAGTGCAATAATATATTTATTTAAGCAGGCTTTATGGGGGATATGACTATAGTATTCATGTGGTTTATAAACGAACACACATATTCAATCATATTCATCTCATTAAATCACTGTCCGAATCACCATTTCTGATTCAGTTTTCATGTCCCATAAAGCAACAGTCCAGTCCCATCCCACTTAACTGTGGCCCACCTTAGAGGATTTCCCCGGATCGCCCAGGACGCTTGTCCTGGATGATGTTTGATGAAGTCCCCCTCCTGCCACTCCCGTGAAGCCACCGTGGCTGCTGTGGCAGCATGGAAGGACTGCAAATGCTCCTCGAAAAAGGCCGGCATCACGACAGAAATGATGGTCAACGTGCATAATCCCTGCTGTCTGCAATTTAACAGTTTGCTATGAAACATGGCTTATTGATAGATGATTTCCCGGTTGAACATGGTGATTTTCCATAGCTATCTTAAAGTATCAGGGGTAGACTGAACGGGAAAAAACGATATCAGCGATCAGCATCAAACATTGGTAATTGGATCTATTTGGTGGCTCGAAGAAACCATTTCTAGATGATTTCCTGTATAATTCTGATGGGTGGACCAATAGAATCCTGTCGAAATCCTCAACAAGAGAGAGGCAAGTCCCCCCAGCAAACGCTGGTAGATTGCAAAAACAAATCCAGGGACTTCTGCAACAACAGTGATCTACAAGCCAGCAAACATGGAAACTGATTCAGCAACTGAAACATGTAGAGCTAGAACCGGTCCAAACCCAATGTTTGAAGTGTCATAGCAGTTTTAGTGGAGATAAGCTTACAAGTTCATGGGTCAAAAAAGATTGACACTTTCCTCTGTTTCACTGGTAGCATGGTTGACCCTTCCTGCCCATGGTGGGAAAACGTTTTGCAAGTTGCTACTGGGTGCTTCTCCATTTATGGGCAAAAACACACACAATTGCTATCCCAAACATCCAGGATTGTCAAGGATTAACCAGGTCAGTGCAAATAAACATGCATGCAACATTTACCCACCCCCAAATTAACAGTGATAATACCATAAGTGGGGGGTTGGAAGATTAGTTCCCACAAAAATTACGACATTTCCAGGGTCTATGCTAGATAACCAGAGGGTATGTTGTTTGTTGCTTCTGCGCAGACTCCCAGCTTCAACTGGGTTTGTCTCAAAACGTCGAACTGCCCAGAGCCATGGTACAGAAGTTCCACATGTTTCCTAGTGAATATCCCATATCTTTTACATTGATAAACATCTGGGCAAATTGTAATAATTCACCAACCTGAAATAAATATGCCTATTTGGGGGTTTAACCATATATTCCAGGGCTCGGTCTTAGTGAGGTCGTTATAATTTGCCCAGAAACATCCTGCTAAAACCATCCAAAATATTGATCCATGCAGCTATGGCCCTGAATACTATGGCCATGGGATTGTAACTCACCTGGTGGGTGAGAAATATCACAGAAATGAAGGTTGTTGAACCAGTTTTAAGGTGTTCTATATATCTACAATATATATCTATATATATATATAACTGGCATTAACTGGCTTTAACTGTGGGCATTGTCCGATCCATCCATCTCCTTCAATAAAAATCGTGCTGAGACTATCTGAAATATCTATAGATCCCAATAAACATCATGCTTCCGGGCTTGGTTCCACCGGAATCCATCGTTTCAGAAACGCGGCCTGCGCTGCCACACGCACTTGAGGCACCCAGATGGGGGCTTCCACTGCGTCCCAGGCATCATCGATGGTCATGCTGTTCTCCTGGGGCCCATCGGGTTGGATGGTGAGTTGTTGCTGATTTCAACCATGGAAACATCGGGGAAAATGATGGAAAATGATGGAAAATGGAGGTTTAACCTCTGGTAAACTAACACTTTGCTATTGAAGCCATGGCCATAGAAAGTTCGTGGATTTTCCCATTACATAGCTGGGGATTTTCCATAGTTATGTAACAGTTTACCAGAGGTTTAACTCAGGAACAATGGGGTTTTTGGTTGCTGATTTATGATAGCTGGCTATGTTGGTGGCTCGGATGGTTTAGTTCACAGTGACTGTTGGGTTTATGGATGTTTTTATTGGGGGAGATATCCAACTAGTCAAATGGGGTTGTAAACCAGCTTACACAGTTTGGGGGCCCCACTATGTACTCTTCGGTAATTTGACAGTGTGCTATGGAAACCATGGCACATTAAGTTCCATTTTTCTCAAAACATATGATTTTACATAGATAGGTTTAATGACCAAAGGGTACACCTCTATACAAACTCATAGGAGCATAAAATCGCCATAAATCATCGATAAAACTTCACAACTTGAAACTAAACTGGAACAGTCAAAGATGCACAACTAGATTTTTCATGAACTAGCAAAGAAGCACTTGTGAGAAACAATACAAAGAAATCTCAGGGCATGATTCTGTGGCATGTTCCTTGTTCAGGAGTCTCCGGTTCCAGTTCTAACTAGGGGTCCGTATCCCAACGTATGGTGGCTACTACTATTATCCTGTGGTTATTTAACATAGCCATGGAATAGCTGGCTAATTTTGGATGATTTTCCCAGCTAGAAACCTCCATTTATAGGGGATTGTCCATGGCTATGTTAGTCATAACCAGAGGGTATATACAATGTTACAGCTATAAAAAGCAATCCAATGAAGCAGCCGCAAGGTTCCAAGTGTCGTATAGAAGCTGATGTTGCATGGTCGACTGATCACTACCTTGGAACCCATTCTTGGAAACACGCCGGCCCCTTTGGTTAGGGTTCAATGTGTCACAGGCAGAGATGGACATGTCAGGTTAAACAACGGTAGAAAACAAAGTCAACAGAGGGACTTTCCTGATGTACTATTCTTGTTTGAACCTCCATGTGAATGTCGATTGAACATCAGTTATTTCATGTGTCATTTCTTGTGTTGCTGTCATCATCGCCATTTTTAAGGTCGTCTTTTGTCTTCTCGTGTCCTATTTACATAACTTCAATCCACTTCTAAGGAAGTCAGTCTTGAATCCCCAAGGACTATGTCATCGTCTGCAGAGTATTGTCAACGAAAAAAGGACCTAAACACACCAACATGAGGGAATACCTCTGGTAAACTAGCACAACTATGGAAAATCACAATTTTTGATAGGAAAATCATCCATAAATCGCCATTTTCAATAGCTATAGTAGATTACCAGAGGGTAAACAATGAACTCACCAAGCATGGGACATGACATCTCCACCCATGTTCAGCTCATGTGATGGCACTTTACATGCAGAAAGATATGGATTTGCTCAAGGAACCTTCCCCCCAAAAAAGACTTCCCCATAGATTGCCCAAGTAATGGATTTCCCGAAGTAGATTCCCCATAGATTCCCTAAGTAGTGGATTTCCCGAAGCAGACCCCCCATAGATTCCATAATGGGGCTAGCCATTTACCAAGAAAACCTTGGTGAAAATGATGACTTGAAACCACCGTTTAAAACCGTGCTGCAGTTATGATCTTCTCCCGGTCCCTGAAGAATCTCCGAGTGCCACCATCGAACCAGGAAATCGTGAGACCAGGCCGTATTCTTCATCAACCACCTAACCATGGGAAGACCATGGCAAAAACTTTGGATAACCATGGAAAATCATGGGAAAACTGGGAAACACCTGAGACTTACTCTTTTTGTGGAAATTGATTGGGGAAAACCAAAAAGGAAACAATAGATACCCTCCAATGTCCTGAAATGCTAAGAAATCTGGCATCGAAATTTATGGCATTGAAATGGGAAAATCATCTAATACTATAAATTAGGCAATTTCCAGCTGGGATAGCGTGGTAATGTGGCAAACCCAATGCCATAAACAACTATCATCTGGGGATGGTTTATATCCCAAACATTCATGGTAAGGTCTTGGGGATGGTTGCCTTTCCATCTTTGGGATACCCAGTTAACCATACCAATTCCCAGGTGATGCATGACGAAGCCCTAAGACTAGCAACAAATAGGTGGATGGTCCGTCGGATATTGTGTAGACGAGTTTCACCCAGACAGATATAGCCGTGTAGCTAGTTACAACTGACTCAAAAAACATAATTTAAGCGGCGATACTCTTCACCTTAGTTGCAGGAGTTGTTTCATCTCATGGCCATCACTGTATTCAGGGCCATAAGTGTATCCACAAGCCTCTGCTTCATGAATTGCATGCGGGGTTCTTGAAATGGAGGATCCCCGATTCTAATGGATTCTCACCATTTTCCCCAATGTTTAATAGCTATATGTGGCTATCCCATATTTTCAGACAACCCCATGTTCATGAATGAATGCCTTTGCAATAGGACATTTTGAGGCCCCGGGCACACCATTGTTGATGCCGGATGAATCGGTGGCCACCTGCAATTGAAATGCGGTTTTGTCATCCGAATAAAACAAAAAGTAGTGAAATGGTGATGTAAATTAGGGTTCACCAGAATATCATGGGGTAATTAATGGGGATATCATGGGATATATAGAACACAATAGAATATTTGATGATCGATCCCATCCGCATGGTTTAGTAGCGGGTGTGCATAGATATGTGATACCATTTTGGGGCTGTCTAATCTTGGGGGGACGGGATTTATACGCAGAAATGGACATCTAAGCTTCAGGAAACTTGGGGATTTTAGCCACACAAATCTGATCTTGACTAGCACCATGATGTAACCAGCAGAAATAGAGATTTCAGATATTTCAGCAACAAAAAAGGAGAGTTTCACCAACCAGAATGAAGGGAATAAGCAGCAAAAAAGATACAAGGAAACATTCACCGGAATCCATTCTGCAACTACAATTCAACAATCAAGGATCACGCCCAACAGAGGGCAACAAACACAAACATTTCATATTCCTTCACCCAAATCAAAATAATGCTAGTAAAGCAATAGCAAACCATCCAAATCTACAATAAATTCGATGTATAAACCATCAAAACATGGGTGGTTTATTATTGCTTTATTAGCAATAGTCCATTCGCCTACCAAACAAAGGTTTGCACAGAAAAGCTTCTGGACACTCTTGGTGCTGCGAGGACAGCAAGTGCAAACATGCGCAAAGAAAAGGACACAATTTGCTGGCTTCTGCCAATGGGGCCAATATCATGAACATTTGCTCCTCTTTGATGGACCTTCCCGTCATCAAACATGGCTTGCTAGAAAATCTCCATTGATAGATGATTTCCCAATAAAACCCGTATATCTATTCATGGGGAAAACCCATGGTTTTGGAGTACCCAATTTTGAGAACCCACGGGTTGCAGGTGAGAACTCAACTTGAGCACATTCGAATAGTTCACTGGAAATATGATGAAATATTTTCATGTGGACCAAACACAAACAAACCATACATCCATCATATTAAAACACATCAAGTGCATGTTTTGTTAGCAACTCAACTAATACTTACAACATGCACTTGATGTGCTGGTCATTTTCCTGGCCATTTGCCCGGTAACCTCTGGGCTCTCCGGCAATTAGAGACACCTCGGGTGGATTGCTCTCCACGCGTTGACGCAAGGCCTGCTTCTGCAGATCTTCACCGAAGCGTCTGGCCGTGAAACGCCCGGAGAACTTCGCAAAGGGACCCAACTTGGGGCAGTTTGGGGTTGCTACAGTTATGGCCCTCAACAGTTAAGCCCATGGGATGAAATAACTCCTGCAAGTGGTTGGTTATGTATCACTTTGATGAGGTGTTTTGAGCCAGTTGCAAGTGTTAAGGGCTATGACTATAGACTATAGTGGTTATAACCATGGTGACAATATTCTTAAGTTGGAATATAACCCTTCGAAATTCAACTATGATTATATGTCTACTTACAACTGGAACTGTACCCCCAAGAAACAACCATGTTGGCCTAGTCAAAACCGCGGGTTGCCCTAGAAATGACCCGTGTTCATTGGGGGACAAACCAACCACTTTACGGGGTTATGATTGTTATTATCTGATTTACATATGCATATATTATATATGGTTATGGGTCAAAATTAAAGACCTGGGGGACCACAGATTTAAGTTTATGTTCAGTACTCACCATCTAATTTTAGGGATACCCAATTTTGACCTATACCCACAATGTGAGGCCCCCTAGTTATAAGTTGGTTTATAAACCCCATTAACTATAGTTATGAATATCATACTTATTAGAGTTATAAACCAACTTAGCTATCTAGGGGGCCTCACATTGCATATATGATCACCGACGATATGGGAAACGTCCCCAGGATATGTCAGAATTCGTGTCAGAATACGTCGTGAAAAATGCCTGCAATCATTTTGTCACGATGTATACCCTCTGGTGAACTAACATAACTATGGAAAATCACCATATTGTTCATGGGAAAATCCACTATAAATGGCCATTTTCACTAGCTATGTTAGTTTACCAGAGGGTAGATGACGGTGGGGATCACGCGAAGTAGAAAGAATTCACTGGATTGGTTAATGGGAACATCTACAGGAAACCCCTATATTTCATGGGAACGTCCATGGTTTCCTGCAAATTTTCCCTTAAACCAATCCAATGAATAATACGTGTAATGGGTTTATCAAAATATCCCCAGAAACCAAACATACCCCATTGATCCAACCCTCGCTTTCATGGGATAACATATGTGCGTCAAAACATAAAATATATTTGGTATGAAGATCCCCATCTCAAAAGAAGATTCCCCTCTTTGTGGCTATGGATTGCTGACCAGTCCTCAATATGGGCAACAACAACACAAGTTGCAGAACCATGGAAGAGATGGTTGGTGTTAAAATCCGACGAATCTAACATGATCATCTGTTCATCATCTGGCATCATCATCCATTAAACTATACAATTACCCTCTGGTAAACTAACATAACTATGGGAAATCACCATTTTTCATGGGAAAACCCACTATTTCAATGGCCATATTTTCAATAGCTACGTTTAATTGCCAGAGGGTATGTGTGGTTATACCCACTATGGTTGATCCAAATCCCATTCATACAAAGTTGGGGAAACAATCGTTGTATGGCATATATCCCCATCTGCAGGTCTTTATAACCATCGCTATCCGTAATAGGCCCCCAACGCTATAAGTTTGGTTTATAACAGTTTATAAGCCATCTAAGTAGTTAGTTCGATATTGTTGTAGTGAACTAATTTAACATAGCCAGCTATCATAAATCAGCAACCAAAATCCTCATTTTTCCCGAGTTAAACCTCCATTAACCCTACATTTTGATGGGTTAAATCACCAACAATTCACTATTCGAAATGGGGCCACTGCCACAATGCCTTGGCCCAAGTCTAGAGGCGGCCGTTGTGTTGGCAGAGTACCTCGGGGCCCCCAGTACAGGACATGGATGTTTGACTATGTTTAACTCAGAAAAATGTTGGATTTCTTGTTGCTTATGATAGCTTCCCATTGTAGGTTCGCTTATTTCACTACAATAATTGTTGGGTTTTACGGAGGGTATATCGCACTAGAAGGGGGCAGAAACCAGCTTCCCTATCTAGGGGGCCCTACTATGTATGGCTCGCTCAATTGGCCAATGTGATAAAAGAAACGCTTGAGATCGCTTGAGCATATCTATATAGTTGAAATTATACCCAGTCAGAATCCTTGGTATACCCTCTGTTAATTTACCAAGTTGCCATGAAAGATAGCCATATATGAAGGATGGTGATGTTCAAAGGCTATAATTATTAGTTTACTGAAGGGTAAAAAACAAACAACACAGAATCTCTCAAATTTGTTTAACCCCTAGAATCCACTGGGTAATTAAATCGTGTGATGGAAAAATCCCCCATTTGGATCGATGATTTTCCCGGCTAGATACCCTCATTTGTGAAGGGTCTCCCAGCCAGCCATGTTTGAGGACACTGAAGGCTAGTGTGTGGATGTCACACACGGTCCATGACCAAAATCTACGATTTCTGGGGACCAAGGCGTTATAACCTGCTTTCCGCGTGCATCGTAGCTTCAGACCTGCAGGAAATCTCCGAATAGTTCTGTTTAGATGGGCCATTAAAGTGGGTACCCTCCGGGCTCCTGGAATCAAACATGGCTGGCTGGGAAATCCCCGTTGCCTAAATGGAGGTTTCTAGCCGGGAAAGTCATCAAACTAAACGGGCATGTTCCATTGCCATGTTTGATTGCTGATTGCTGGAGTATATTGAATGTTTTATATACCAAGTTGCTGAGCGCTTAAGTAACTGCGTGGAACATCTACATGGTGTGGCCTCATAGTTGTAAATTTGTTTATAACCCCATGTAACTACGCGGCTAGACTCTATGGTTTGCCTGGACTCCCAACGAACGTTCGGGCAAACCAAGATAAAGATGAAAATGATGATGATGATGATGATGATGATGATGATGATGATGATGATGATGATTATGATTATGATTATGGTATGGTTACTTGTTCGCCCCAACCCGGACGTTGCTCCACACCCAACATGGTAGTAACATCAACTTATCTCGATAGATGTGGATTGGGGTAGTAACATCAACTTATCTGAATAAGGTATAAAATCCGCCACCCCCTCTGGCAAATATGTGGACTGGGGTAGTAATATAAACTTATCTTAATAGGGCATAAAAATCCGCCACCCCCTCTGGCAAACATGTGGATTGGAGTCGTAACATCAACTTATTTGAATAAGGTATAAAATCCGCCACCCCCTCTGGCAAATATGTGGATTGGGGTAGTAATATCAACTTATCTTAATAGGGGATAAAAATCCGCCACCCTCTCTGGCAAATATGTGGCTTGGAGTAGTAACATCAACTTATCTTCAGACGCGGTGCAACGTCAGGGTTGCAGCATACTTGTTACATGGGGCCGGAGAATATTTGTCTTTTGTAATTCCGAAGGTGCTAATGGAATCCTGATTGCGGTATGGTTAGTTGTTCCATGGTGTCAAATATCTTGTATCTTATAATGTAAACTCTGAAAGAAACCCTAGTTGCGTGATGCTTTACTGTTCCATGGGCGTTCGGGAGATTTGAAATCTCGTGTAAATATGTGGAAATCCTGAAAGAAACCCTAATGGCGGTACGGTATGGTAAGGTTCTCTTGCCAAGCCTCAATGCAAAGCTCACTGCGCAAAAAAAAAAAAAACATCTGTTTTGTTGGAGGTCGCTAGAAATCCATTGCTTTCAAAACCCTACGTACAGTACTGTAGTTACAACCAACTTACAGTAGCTATCTTAGAGGCCCTACATTGTAAGCAGGGTCAGTCTTCCGATCAAGATCAGGCACTGACCAAATTTTTGCCAAGAGGCATGTGAATCACGCTATCGATGGTGCGACCTCAACACGATGTTAGCATTCACTGAAAAACACATGGTTCCACCCGAAAATACAAGCATAAGAAAAGGAAATCAGAAACCATAATCCCATAATTCTCATGAACATACACATGACAACCCAGAAGTCTTGGAGTATTTTCTCAGGAATGTTCATCATTGCATCAAGTTGTCCAGAAGTTGGTAAACAGTCCGCTATCAAAAAACATGTCAAGTCTATGTACAAGGTGGGTCCTCCTGGTTGTACGTTGGTTTACAAACCCCAAGAATACTGTAATTATATTATATATGTACATATCATATATCTCCACTGTAAATCATATTATACCATAATATACCATAGTTGTTGGAGTGAATTCAAGCAACATAGCCAGCTATCCTTTACCCACGCCCCACATGGGGTTCGTCCATAAACAACTCCCATGACCGGGGATGGTTGAAATCCAACCCATAGGCATGGTGATTCTTGATGACAAACCCATCGAAAAGGAACGGCTACCCTACAGCTATGGACCTGAATACAGTCAGTTGTGGCCATGGGATTATACATATCATATATATATATATATACATATATAACTCCTGCAACTCAGGCAAACACAATATCACTTCAATGAGGTTTTGTGAGCCAGTTCTAACTGTCAAGGGCTATAACTGTAGGGATCTGGATTGTCCATACAACGACTCTGACCATGAACATGGCTATATCCCCAACAACCCACATTCACTACGTACCATCTGGTAATCAAACATGGCTTGCTGAAAAATCCCCCATGCATTTCGGTGATTTACCATCAAAAACTTCATGTAGTTCGGGAATTTCCCAGCTTGCCGGACAAATTGTCTTGGCGCAAAGATGGCTTTGATGGTCTTCATAGATAGTGAGGCCCCCCTAGTTCTGTTTGGTTTTGCTGCATATCCTGATCCAATTAGTTCGATATGGTCCCCGAATCCAAATCCATATGAACCCTACAGTAATTGTAGTTTTAAACCCTAGTTCATGTTCTTTCTTTCTATTTATATATCTATTTACTATGTACAAATCTTCTCCAGCGATCCGGGTCATCCGGGTCACCAGGATCCCCTCCAGCTCAGGGCACCAGGATCCATGAAGAAGGCATCGCAATCGATCCACAGGATCCAGTCATATCTTGGAGATTGCTGCTCCTCTGCTGGAACCAGGAAGAATCAGGTAACTTTCACTGAACGGTATTCAAACATGGCTGGGAAATCCGAGAACGAAATATCGTCTATAAGAGTTTAATAGAGGTTTTTATGAGGTTTTGATGGGAAAACTATCCATTAAGAAGGGATTTTCACGCAAGCCATGTTTGATTACCCGTGACATATGTGGTTTCTATATAACCTATATCGAAATATATGAACATCATAACACATCTATTATCATATGCCTATAGATGCTTATTATCCACTAATGTATAATTCATCATCATTAATCATTAAGCCACCTGGGGATGTTTGTGGATATTCCATGTCATGTGGTTGTTACCCACCTGCAAACTGTGGTGGAACCCTATGGAATGGGTCAGTCAACCAGAAAACAGATGCGCATATAGAAGGCAGAAAGTCAAACATATGATGAGTTGATGACTTGTTATTTTTCTGAAGATTAAACCGTATTAAATCTATATAGTGACCCTGGTGCACCTGGAGCATTTTAGAAGGGGTCCCTACAAAGTGTTGGGGTCACAACTGGCTTTCGCAGGTCACCCGCTATGGAAACTTCGCCGTTGATTCCGCGAATGGCGAGCATCTAAGATGTTCTTCACCTCGGTTCAGGTTTCTGAAGTCATGGGGGATCCCCCAAGTCATCCCATGGATGACCAAACTATACCCTCCAGTAAACTAACATAGCTATGGAAAATGACCATTTATACAGTAGTGGATTTTCCCATGAAAAATGGTGATTTTCTATAGTTATGTTAGTTTACCAGAGGGTAGTATTGAAACACATAGTGACTTGGTGGTACCCGAATTTGAGGGAACCTGCACCTTCATATTCAGCCAAAGAAATTGTGATGTGTGCAAACACATTAATCTGTCTCTAAGTCCAAGTCGGTCTCAGTCCTCACATCATGATAAAAAAATTACTTTGCTTCGAGTGATCCCCACCATGATACTTTCTTTGGAATATAGTGTGATACAGATTTTGACATTCTTTTTCTGGCAAAACTTTATGGCNGGGAAGAGGAGGAGAGGACAACTCTGATGAAATCTAGAGACCTTCGGTCTCTAGATTTCATCAGGGTTGTCCTCTCCTCCTCTTCCTCTTGGCATTCTAATTGACATTCTATCTGGCATTCTATCTGGCATTCTATCTGGCATTCTTTCTGGCATTCTATCTGG